>CAIGRN010033703.1:0-18391 GCA_903798345.1 Fraxinus anomala
ACGCCAAAAAATAATTAATCATAAAATCAAAGAAAAAAACACATAAATATACATATATATATATATATATATATATATATATACATACATATATATATATATATATATATATATATGTATGTATGTACATATCGTGACAAAATATATTCTATTAAGAAAAGTAGCTAAAAACATCACTACTAAGCACGGCTAAAGGCCTTTTTGTTTACAAAGTTAATTTATATTTTATACCTATGGTTTCCACATTTTGCATTTTATTTACTCCCACAACTAAAATGTGCGACTTCTGCGATGGATTTTTCTGTCGGTAAAGGCTAAAATGCCATCGGTAAAACTATTTATCCATGGAATTTTTCCTTTGGTATATATCGAAGCTGAAAGTCCTGCCATTAATTTTTTGACTCCAGCATAATTAATTTGTTGGTAACCGCCGATGGATTTAACAACGGATTCTTATCAATTGAAAATACCGATGAATTTCAATGAAAGTTATTTGCAACAATTTCAACGATGACTTGGTTTGATGGAAATTACCGATGAATTTGTCCGTTTCTATTTTTGCTGGTAAATTCCTGCATTACTTCCTTCGAACAAAATGTCATTCCTAATTTCTGATGAAAGTTTCCTACGAAATTAAATTTGATGCAAATTTGTTTAAGATGTGCCAAAAAAAAAAAAATATAAATTTGTATTGTTATATTAATTTCTTATTCTTGTGAATTAATAATATTAAAATGTATATACACCAAGTAATATGTAATCAAGTAATTTGATTCCATTGCTTTATTTCATAGGTTCAAACTACAAAAAATTTACAATAGTCACTGCCAACTTACTTTCAACCCAAAAACTTCTTAACATCCACTAAATTGTATGTCTTGAAACATATAACAAAATAACAAAAGTGTAGTTGACAGGCCAACTTCCCTTTGAACTCATGACGAGTTCGAAATCAATACTCTTGTTCTCATCTTTGTGCTTCTTCTTTCCGTTTGTTGTTTGAACTTTATACGCTCCCATCTCACATCTTTTATCTCTCGACGCATATCGTCTTTTTCCCTTGTTAGCTTATCAATCTTCTTGCAATCATCGCGAAGCTGCTCTTTCAAACTAATGTCTCCATCATCATGCTCTATTGACAGAACAAATAAAGCAAGCAAAGCATACATAAATTATACTAACCAGCAAAGGGTGTCCAAAGAACCATGAAATATATTTAGCAGAGTGTCCAAAAGAACTACTTGGAACCTATCAACTATTGAAGAAGTCAACAAGAAACATATAAAAATAAATTTAGCAGAGCAAATTGGGAAGTTGGCCTGGTCTCTTGCAGTAACTCGAGTGCTCGGACTATATTCTTCACTCTACAAGTTTTTACTATGTCATTTTTAATATCAAGATGTCTTAAAATCATGGGTTTCCTTATATTAACAGAGTAAATTATATGATTTTGGAAGCTCCAAATGTATGAGAAAACTCAAATAGATTACAGAAAACAGTACATATCAACTCTAACTAAAAGGAATATCTTAATTAATTCAGCTATGGAATATGAAGTTGGACCTTTTTTATCGACAAATTTCTGCAAAATCTCCAGGAGCAATCCATTTAGTAGAAGCAAGTTTGGTCAACTCTAAAACCGCTTCTTTTCGCTCAGACCACTTAGAAGCTTTCTGAAATACAATATTCAAGCCACCATGAGAAACCACAAAATGCAACAATGATAGTATACTAGAGATAATATATCAGATATTGATAATTACTGGACTACCAAAGGACAATGAATAATGTTCTCAGTTTGTCCATAGTACTACATGCTATCGTTAATACACTCATTTATCTTCATAATGCCAATGCTAGGACTAGACATTTTTTATTTATTTATAAAACGTAGCTTCTAACTTGTCGCCTTTCGAAAAAAAATTCCTTAACTATGGATAACATGTGATCACTACACGCCGTAGGCATATAAGATTCTGACATCAAATTCAAGAGTCGTGTCACTATCAAAAGTTTGGTATGCTTATTGCGTCCCGGCCAAATAAGTTTGTCAGCTTCTTTCAATAGTGTAAAGAAATTGGAAGCATATTGATTTGAGACATGTCCCTCAAGAGCACACTGATTTTAATTGACAAAATCGTTGTACATTTCAGTGCCCATCACACATCACCATTGTTTGATGGGTATAGTTCATTGTAACTTGTAGTTGAGGATTCACCAAAATTTGATGCACTATTAATGAATGGTTCACCGTGTGCTATCCATTTTTTTATAATCACTTGTAAACCCATTTTTATAAAGATGAAATTTTACACATCTCCTTTCTGAAATTCCCCGTTGTCACATTTAGAGTATGGCAACTTAATTTTATCTCCAACTCTTGGTTGTGAAAAGGCAAATTCAATGAACTTTTCAACCAATTGAATAAATATATCCGAAAGAAATTCGTCAACGACTCGTTTAAACATCTAACTATGGTCATCCTCCATATTGTTCAACAATGTTACATCTATGATCGAACTACAGTCAACCTCCATATTCTATTTTGAGAAAGAAAAGTTGCTCCAATTGAGGATTTTATGTTTGGGCCTAACACTATTATGATAGGGGCAGATCAAATACTACCAACGAATCACCAATAGAAATATTCTTCGATATATTTTAGGTAGTTTTGATTTTTTTATTCAGAATTTACCTACGAAAAAGATCCATCTGTAAATATTATATAATATTTATTTATTATATTCAAATTTACCAACGGAATACCTATGAAAAGGCATCGACGACGACTGATAGATGTTGTTTCCGACGGTACCTAGTCATTGTAATTTAAAATAATTATAAATAAATATTGTTGGAAAGGTATCAGTAATCCGTCGATGAAACCAGTTCGTCGCTAAAAGTGTCCCTCGATTAGTGGAATGATTGATAAGTGTGTAATGGTTCATATTAAATTGAGTTTTAAGTTGTTTAGTCTTAATTTTATACCATCATAAATAAGTTCTAAAAATTTGTTTCTCCTTTCTTTAAGCTATATATAACTAAGTTAATCGTTATCGTGTCAAGTGTCATAATTACTTAAAATTTATAGATATGTAAATGAAGTAAAGGAAACAAGCCAAGCCAGATAACTTGTGAACCGTTACAACCTTGAATCTACTTCAAAAGGAACATTAAATGACATAAGTTCGAAAGTTACAAAGTAATATTTTCATTTATTCATCAAAAGAGGCGTCCCTTTTGAACTGCACTACTTTTAATTGGAAATAAGACTTACGTCGTCATTCAAAATTGTACATCCCCAATTCCCCTCAACATGCCCAAATGCCCTTGCGCATGGATCATTTTCTTTAGCAACAGGGCTGGAAGGTTTAACTATCAACACAACTACAAAAAGTTAGGGCCTTGGGATATACTGTAAAATTTGTGGTAACTTGTCTCTAACCTTTACCCTTTTACACTTTATATCCAGTCTCTATTTCTTCACGTTACTGTCCTCAGCCTTCTGTATAATGGCGTCCATGGTTCCCGATGCGATTTTTGTCCAAAATTTCCTTTGGCAGACTCCCCATGTGAAGTCACACAAAATGCACATTGATTTATTGAGGTGTCACTGTGGGAAAAAGTGAACATTGATTTAATGACTTGTAAGAAAATTGTTGGACTCTTAAAGATTGGGTGAAATCCCCTTTACCATCGTTAGTGTATTGTTGGACAAGGGCAAAGGGACCACTAGGCAAGAATCAGCAGGCACAGGTGTAGACTGTTAGGCCAAATCCTCTATGTGTAGCCGGCTTATAGACAAGAAATTATCAGTAATTAGACAGCAGTGGCCAGTATTGAGAAAGAATTTACTTTCCGGTGTATGCTCAGTAGATTTAGCAATGAACGTAGGGGAAAAATTGATTCATGTGGCCTATCGCAAATTAATTGGATACATAGATTTAGTAGTTTGTTATATATCATGTCCTGTTGACAAGTCTTTTTAAAGACACTTGTACAGTTTAATTCTAACTGTTACACATTATATTGATAAATATTTTGCTCAAACTCCAGGCTTTATAAATGCAACCTTTTCCCGTTTCAGGTTCAGCTTGATGAATATAACTCTTAACGTTAATCAACATAGCATTTTTCGTTCTCTTACTGATATGGCTTTTGATGGATATCACGAAGCAAAGAAGGGATCATGAAATCTTGGCTCAATTTATGCAATAATAAAAGCAAATGTGCCCTTACTCTTCAAATGAAATAAAATTTTAAACTGCTTTCACGTATGTGTGTGTATATATATATGTGTGTGTATATATATATATCCAGAAGGGGGTGGGGTGGGGTGGGGATGTAGCAGAGAAGATTTTGATACTGGTATGTCTTATAAATAAAACATTCATCATTTAGTTTTGCATTAATTTTATGGAAAGAATCAATTAAATTTGTTTACAGATATATTGCCTTCTTCTTTTCTTATTTATTTATTTATTTTGAAGAGCTCTTGTGCATTTTTTTTTTTAAATATGTTACTTGTAGTCTTATATAGATAGTAATTAGATTTGTTGGATTTGAAGTGCAATGTTTGAAATTTCAGTACCAATTTTTTTATGGGAAATTTAGTATTTGTTTGGGAGATTTTCTTTCAAAATCATTTTCAACTACACATTCTATAAGATATATAATTTTTTCCTAATTTTTTTTATTCACACATTATCCAAAAAAAATTATTTTTCACTTGAAAAAATCTTTGCTAAACAAGCGCTTATCGTTCAAGATTAGACATAATTAGATTTAAATCGTCGATAAATTTTTTTCACGTGAATTTCTTATGAGTGCATATATGTTTGTAGACTAAATTTTATATATAATTGAGCATATTAACAATTACAATTTGCAGGCAAAATGTTTGTACACTTCCCTATGAATACTATCTACTTTTACGTTATTATTTCAACATGAAGATGTTAACTCATGATAGTTGACAAAGCAATCGACAATGTTTTTAGGCCTCTGAGTTGAATCGAAGCCATATATCCGTCAAGCCGATCATGCTAAAGTCACAAAAATCCTACTAGAAACCATATATTACATTTCAAGCCATGCACAAATCTACATGTAACATATTAATTGTGATATGACATTAAATACAACACTTCACAACAATGCAATATTGACATAAATGACAAGTGATGCGACGTTCACCTTCCACTACTCTCTACCAGCTTTCTCTATCTATGCATGAACTATATATTAATTGTAATGTGACGTAGACACAAAACTTCACAATGACATAATACTTGACAATGGTAGGGCCATGGCGGTTGTCGTCGTTGTTGCATTGGTGGTGGTGGTTGCTTGTGTGTGTTTGTTATGCATATTTGTGTATTAAAAAATATGTAGTATTTGTTGAATTTAAAGTTGTACTAGTATAATTGAAAATTTTAAATATAAAGAAAATGAATGACATAATTTTCCATATTTTTAATCATAAGACTTCCAAAAATCCATTTTACCTAATACAAAAAAGAGGAAATTACACAAAATCGGATTTTTAAAGATTCAATTTCAAAAATTAGATTAAAGGTTTAATTTTTCAAAAATCAGAAATTTTATTTTAAATATTAAATATTAATTGTACAATTTTCATCTCAAACCCTAATCAATTTCATATTAATTTTCCTTCTCCTCATCTCCTCTCTCTCTCTTCTCACTCATCTCCACCTTCACTCATCTCCATCACTCTCTACCCTTGCTCTCTGTCGACAGTCAGCCTCCACGAGACGGTGCAGCCTCGTATGGCGGCGTTGTGCACAAACAACGCTGCTGTTGTAGGAGTCGTGATTTTTGCAATTTTTGCGGAGGAGACAGCCTTCATTTTTTATGTCCAGCCTCCATCGCCGCTGCATTTTTTTATTTCTGAGTTTTTTGCAATTTTGTGGAGGAATCGTGATTTTGTGGTTGTTGATGGACGTTGTGGAGTCGAATTGCTGATGCGGTAGCAACGACGGTGGGGTGATGGTAGGCTGTGCGCTGCTTCGTAATTTGGGGATAGTTTTTGTTGGTGGCAACAATGGTGGATTTGGTGGTTAGTGGTGATTTGTTAGTGGTTGTGGTGGCCTAGTGGGGAGTCGTGGTGGTGGTTTTGAAGTTGAACGTTGTAGTTTATTGGAGGTTGTGGCGGCAGAGGCGGTGAAGTGGTGATGCTGCTTTCGATTGGTGCCATGTTTTGATGTGGGTGTGGTGTAAATGGAGATAGAGGAGGTGGTGTGCGGTGGTGGTGGATCTATGGTGAGTGGTGGTGGTGGATCTGTGGTGGCGGTCCGTGTGGTGGTGATGGTGGTCTGTGAGATAATGGTGGCCCGTGTAGTGATGGTCGTTTTTTGTTATTATTGTGGGAGTGGTTGTGGTGGTGTTGTGGCGGACAACGGTGGTGGTGGTTTTTTTGGTGTTGTGGTGCAGGCGGCGATGGTTGTGGTTGTTTTTTGTTGTTATTGTGGTGGTGGTTTTGGTGGTGTTGTGACGGGGGCGACAGTGGTGGTTTGGGTCGTATTGTGGCGAGGGCGGGGTGGGATAGTATTTGTGACCAATTTTTTGGTTGATTTGTGACCAAATATTGGTGGAGGATCGGGGCGGGACGGGGTCGGGTGGGGTGTTTGGTGTATGTGATCGACATTTTGGTTCATTGTGACTCATTATTAATCTGTGACCTTAAATTTCGATAATTTGTGACCAAGAAATTTGGAAATATGTGATCTATAGTTAAATTGTGATCTATAATTTTTTTATCCGTGACCAATGAATTAAATTGTAACATATAAAATTTTTAATTTGTAACCTCGAAATAATTTATGAATTATAAAATTTCTGATTTGTGACCGTAAAATAATTTGTAACATTTCAATTTTTGATTTGTAACTGATGAATAAATTGAAACCTATAAAATTTTGGAATTGTGACCGTAAAATAATTTGTGACCTATAAAATAATTTGTGACGTTCAATTTTGAATTGTAATCGATGAATAAATTGTGACCTATAAAATTTTGGAATTGTGACCGTAAAATAATTTGTGACCTATAAAATTTGTGACAGTAAAATAATTTGTAACGTTTTAATTTTTTATTTGTGACCGATGAACAAACTGTAATCTATAAAATTTTTGAATTGAGACCGTAAAATAATTTGTGGCGTGTAAGATTTGTGATTTGTAACCAATTATATAGAATTTGTAACCATATTATATGAAATTGTGACCTTAATATATTTAATTAATAAAATATATGTTTTATTAGTTAATTTATAAATAAAATTTTTAAAAAATTTGAGATTTGAAATTTTAAACCTTAAAAAATTTGAAATTTTAAACCTTATCTCTTAAATTTAAAATTAGTAAAACTAAACTTCTTAGAACATTTTCAAAAGACTCTTTAAATATGAGATACTCTCTATTTTAGGGTTTAGGGGTTAACATTTAAAATCATGCTACAAGACTCTTTAAATTAACATTTTAATTTAGAGGGTGGGTTTGGCTCTCCACTCTCTATAATTAAATGTATTTAAAATGTTTCAAGTTTTAATGTGATAATTTACAAAAAATCTAGTTAAAATAAAAGATAAACAAAAATAATAAATATCTTTTTGAAGTAGTAAAATTAAGTATTAAATATAAAGAGTTTGTTGGAATATTTCAAAATTTTAACTCTCTAAATTTATAAATGTTCTTCAATGATAGAATATACTCTTTAAAAATAGAAATGCTCTTGAAAATGCTCTTAGTTATGAAATTTTTCCTACAAAAAATTTATTTTGGGCCAAATTAATAGCCTATTGGAAGCCCAACAATAATCAATATCACCAAACGGGTCACTGGATTCAAATTCAATTCCGACCCGCTTCGTTTTATCTCCCCTCTCCCAAGAAAGAAATCACCAAAAAGTACACAAATTTCCTTCTCTCTGAACTCGCAGAAGAAAATAATTCATTTACCATCAATTTCTCTCTATCTCTATATCTATATATGTCGGTAAGTTTTGTGTATAATACATAGATATTGTAAAAACCTAGTGGGTGAGTTTTTAGCTCTTGTGATTTGATTGAAAAAATCTCACTGAAAATTACAGATCTTTGAGTACAATGGAAGCGCCCTAGTGGCAATGGTTGGGAAGAATTGCTTTGCAATCGCAAGTGACCGGAGGCTCGGAGTGCAATTGCAGACCATCGCCACGGATTTCCAGAAGATCTACAAAATCCATGATAAGCTATTTATAGGTCTATCTGGACTCGCCACTGATGCTCAAACCCTGTAAAACTTCTATCTGATGTTAATATTCCTTTTTGTGATGATATTTAACGGCACGTGGACATAAAAATATGTACTGAATAGAGCAAGATAAATATTGTGTGGAATGTGCTAATGTCTGCTTTTTACTGACAAATTAGGACAAGATATTACAGTCTCTGCCGAATCAAATTTCCCATGTGTGGCTTGCACACTGTGCTGTAAAGATTGCACCTTGCCTATTTTTAAGTGCCCAATTGTTGGGATGATGTTTTTTCCTGTTTTAAGTAATGATGTGGAATTTACGGGAATTTGTGGACTATGGATTTGAACATGGTGAGATGCTGCAAAATATGTTCTTTTTTAATTTCCACAGATTTTTACATGGCTAGAAATGTGTGCGTGCATGTCTTTTAGTTTTAGGAAATGAAGGATTTTGAATTTAATTGAAAAATTGATTGGATTTGGAGGCACTATATTATAGACTAGACATGGTGGTTGAGCTAATTTCAGTGAAAAATGTAATCCAACTAACAAAATGTATAGTGAAAGCCTTAGCTCCGTTAGAGTATTTGTCATTTAGGTTTAGCATGTCAAGATTTTTTTTATTGTTTCATTCATTTATGATTTTGATTTCAATTTGTCTGAAGGTATCAACGTCTTGTTTTCCGGCACAAGTTATATGAGCTAAGAGAAGAGAGGGATATGAAGCCTGAAACTTTTGCTAGCCTTGTATCTGCCCTTCTTTATGAGAAAAGGTCGGTAAAAATTTTGGCATTCTCATATTGGTTGTGAAATGAGTTTGTTCCTTTCCCTCCCCTTTTAATCTTGTGCATAGACAACCTTATAATTTATCACAAGGAAGAAATTTTTTCAATGTTTGTTCTATATTTTAATTCATGCATGAATGATGGTAGCAGAAGTGAGTGCCAAATGCCAATTCTCATATTTTGAATTCCTTTTTAACCTTTTTATCTTTGGAGTTCGTGTTAGAACATTTCTGCAATTTGTACCTGTGGTGGATCAGTGTTAAATGTACAAGTAAATGGTGATTGAAACTATCTTAAGTGACAATTATTTTATAGAAATATTGTACTATGTGAAAACATGGAATAGAAAAGATAATAAAAATTTTTGTTAACTATCTTTGCTATATTGTGTTCTTTTTCACATTGCCTTGTTTTCCTTGTCTTCCTCGCCCCCTTCTTTTGTTGTGTGCTTGTGCATTGCTTTAATTACATAAGGAGTAGCATTTGACACTTCATGTGTGCTTTACAAATTATATTATATGTAACGAGTATGGAGAGGATCTCAAAATAACTTCTTGTTTTATGTTTTAGATTTGGTCCATACTTCTGCCAACCTGTTATTGCTGGATTGGGAGATGAAGACAAACCCTTCATTTGCACTATGGACTCTATTGGAGCTAAGTATGTCAAGTTCCTTCAATTTTTGCTTTCATTATAAAAGTTATTCACAAGAATCTTCTTTTAAGATACAAATAAAAGAAAAGAGAATAATCCTTGCAAATCAACGATTTTTGGAAATAATTCCCCACAGATGCGTGGTATTTATTACTTTGCACTCTTAATCAATTACTTATCAATTTATGAATTTTTCTTCTTCAGTTGTTTGCTTATTTTTGTTCATAAATCTAGAAACTGACAAAATGTACAAGAAAAACTTTATTCTTAAAATGATTTAGAGTTTACAAGCAAATTAAACTTTTCATATCTTTTTTGAGTTATATCTTTGACACAATTAGAACTGTGATGCTAAATTATGTCGTTTCAAAGGCAACCCAATGTGTAAAGCCTAGTTCAAAACTAGCACTTAAGCCTGATATTAATTTCAGATATATCTTGTTAGGTTTTACGGTCATTCTTCTGTAGAAACATTTGGGGTTTATAAATTTGCTTCTCCAAATGTAGGGAACTTGCCAAAGATTTTGTTGTTGCTGGGACGGCCTCAGAATCACTGTATGGTGCCTGTGAATCCATGTTCAAGCCTGACATGGTCTGTTGCTTTACTTGATAACTTGATAATGCTTTTCTGCATTTCTGTTTGAGATTTGAAATTTGAGTTAATTTTCCTAGAAAAGAGGCTTGTTATGTTTGACTTAGATGTGAGCCTTTGCATATTCTATGATGGTTTTCCCTTCAATAAAATTTGGTCTACTTGATAGAATAGAAAAATGTATGGATTGAACACCCAAAGACAAGTTCCCGCTAATTGAAACTGTTGCATGCGTGACTGGTTCCCCCTTCATCACTTGATCCCACCAAAACTTCTACAATGTGGAAAGAAGGGTAAATCGGTTAAGATATACCGTTCCTTTGGAATTTAATAATTTGCAACTATTAATTATTGAATTTTTTAATTCTGCAGAATTAACTTTAACATTTATTGTAAGATCTAGTAGATATGTTGAATAGATATACGTCTGATTTCTCATATCTCAGTGCTGTGCATTACCATGATGCTCATGCGTTGTCAATTATTAAAAATCATGATAGTGAAGGTGGATGAATTAATAAATCTAGTCTGTTAACAGTGTCTAACTTTTATAAATTTCTGTGCTAATGGTGTGAAATTCTTAACTTGCCTTTCTACAATCATCAAGGAACCTGAAGAATTGTTTGAGACCATCTCACAAGCACTTCTATCATCAGTAGACCGCGATTGTTTGAGTGGCTGGGGAGGGCATGTCTATGTCGTGTAAGTATTTCTAGTGGTCTCTTATTACTTTTTCCAACTTAATCCTCTTTCACATCACTTCCCCGTAAGCATCAACTGATGTGTGAAAGAAAATGCTAATTTGGTATCAAGCATTTCTTTAGTTAATATCAATGGGACTCAGTTGCTTACATGAATTGTTTCGATTGTGGCAGTACGCCAACTGAAGTTACTGAGAGAATCTTGAAGGGAAGGATGGATTGATAATTGTAGGCAAACCTGGAAGACTAATTCCATTTGAATACTGTACTTTGTTAGAATGCTTAATTCATATTTCAAGAATCGAATGTTGCTCGTCTTCTGGAGTTGTGTTGCCAAATTTTTGCTTAAGCTATTTTCAAAAAGGTATTTGATGATTTATCGTCTTTGTTTTGAAATACGGCCACCACGCGTGATTGATATTTATTCTAGTTGTCACCGTGAATATTGATATGACTGTCAAATTGAAACTAGAATCGCACTGCCACATCTTGAACTACGATATATTGTGACCAAATTTTGATAATTGCACTGTGAATTGATGACTATGAACACAATTATTACTTGATTGAGGCCCATAGATGTATTACGAAATAATCTCTCTAATAGAAACTTGTATAGGAAAGTTTGTAGAGGCCAGCAATATAGTTGGAAAGGAATCAGAGGAAAATGTAAAGGTGCACATAAATAACACAGAAAGTGACAATGGATTAACACCTATCTGATATGACTCGAGTTCATTAACCTCTAATCATATATGTGAATGCTAAACTTTTTCCGTTACAGAATTTAGAAAGCAAACCTCAATAAATTTACGTTCTTATCTCTTCCCGGTCTCAAAAAACTGTAGTCGCCACTCCACTTTAATGTTGATCACTTCACTGCAGCAACCAGCGAAGCTCTTGCTCGTGTAAAAGCAGCAGTTAATGATCCGAGCTGCGACTTATGATTGCAAGCAAAAGTCAACCTGTATCTGCATAATGAAGTGTGCTGAGCGGTTTAATATAAAAGGGAAAATAATCAAGAAACTGCGGTCCTTGTGTGATGGTTCATTAGTCTTCATTCTACTCAATGAAACACCACAAAGGCCATCGTATGACTACACAAACTTATGAATTTTTCTACTTGTACAGAAAAATTCATATAGAAAAAATACAGATACTCACATGGGGCTGCCCCCATGTGAATTAAATATTGTCAAAAAATGTATTCTCTATGCTTTCTGTGTGTTTTTTCTGTTTACATGGACTCTCCAAACTTATTACCAATGAAAATAGTTTTGTTGTGTGTACAGAAAACTGTGCACACAGAAACTGTCAGAACACACACAACACAAGTGGGGTTTGCATTTTTTGTAATATTTAATTTCACGTGGGGCTCACTTCCATGTGAGTTTTCTGTTGAACTTTTTTGGTGATTTTTCTGTACAAAAGGAAAAATTCCAATGAAAAAGTACTTCAATTTTAAATTAATCATTTTGTAACCTAGAACAAAATGAAAGTTTAAGCCTAGAAAGAGGTACGTACTCGATATCAGCCAACTCATTGATCAACTGAACCCAACTTCAGGCAGCATCTTGATCTTGAAAACGAAGCTGATATCAATTGGAAAGGATCATTTGGGTTTGCTATACGCTAAAAGGCAGCAAAAACCTCAAAAGTAGTTCTCTTGTAGAGGTTAAAATATGAAAAGAATACCTTTAAGAACTTAATGTTCGTCGGGTAACAAGTGATCCATGTAACTGTCAGTATAAATGTCAAGAAAAAGCTCCTATAACTTGTTACCCACGTGAACTTTAGCATGCAAAAACCTGGAAAATGAAGAATTATAATTGTTTCATCAGAATGTTGATTTTTAGTAGCAATATTTTCAAATTTTAACTTCTTCATAATCATCTCATTCTATTAGAAAGTAGTAGGATGAAGGACTGGGAATTGCAGATTGAGCCTCTATTTGTGTTTCTTTCTTCAGCTGATAGCCTACTGTGAAACAAACCTGAAATCGCAGAGCATAAATTATAGTCCACAATATGATTCAAAATTGCATTTAGTCTTTACTCTTTTTAGGGTTATTTTTTTCATGTTTTATTAATATTTAAACTCTGGTAAGAGTTAAGTTGTTTCTTGGTTTATTTATTGAATAAAATAGTGAAATCGGGAGATTCCCAATTCTTTGGGTCCAAGTAATATATGGACGATTTGTTGTTCAAGAATCAATTCTCGACATTCGTGCGCGAATCAACGAGTCTTGATTGTTAAGTATCACGATATTTTATTTCTTCTCTATTATCATTAATTTATCGCTACCGCCTACGTCACTAACAACTTAAAATTTTAGAACGAGCGGTTCAACATCGTATGTTCTGGATTCAAGTTTTGCCGCCACTCATTTAAGTGAAATTGTGTATGTGTATAAGGCTTTGATGGGAGAAAAAGAATCTAGTCTACATGTGAGGAGTGTGTTGAAAACAATATTTAAATGATATACATGTAGTCATTTCTAATAGATTAAACTTTTAGATCAAATGATTTAATAACTATAGAGAGTGAAAAAATTTAG
The DNA here is from genome assembly GCA_903798345.1 of Fraxinus anomala. Taxonomy (NCBI): domain Eukaryota; kingdom Viridiplantae; phylum Streptophyta; class Magnoliopsida; order Lamiales; family Oleaceae; genus Fraxinus; species Fraxinus anomala. Next base: position 13,546 of record CAIGRN010033703.1, read on the forward strand.
GTTACATTCATGAGGGTTCAGATTCAGTCCAAATAGATTCTCCAACACTATCCGTTTCGTAGAAGTGTCGAAAACTTTAGCACACAGTTTAGCGAGAGTTAGGCTTACCTTGTTTATTCTTTTTATAGAGAACAAAGGAACCAACTTTGAAGAATAAAAACTCATCAATCATTTGTACTGCTCTTTGAATGGATCCAAACTAGTTAGCATACATCAATGAATTTCTTTGTGAGAGTAGCAGACATTGTTATTTGGCGAGAAGGCAGCCAAAAGATACATGATTTAATAATCAGATAAAATTATTCATAGGTTTGAGAATTTCTGATGTGGTGAAATTTCATTATCATAAGTTGTATCCAACATGAAAATCAACTTTAGGGCGAAATGAAGTCTTGCTTCCTCTTTTTTCTCATGTGCCACTGACCGCTATTTTTTCCGTTACGACTGAGATGCTTTCCCTTCTGCGATTTGCCATTTCTCTTTTTTGCAGGAATCATATCAGAGTCTGTGGCTTTTTTCACGCAAAACAGATGAACACTTCAGTAAACATTAATTTGAATTGCATAGCAAAGCTCCATGAGTCAAGAATTAAGAATAAAGAATTTTACAAGAAAGCTGCGCTGGTAGATTGCTGCAATCCACGACCACGTTAGTCCAACCAATTTTCTGGTTTTCATAGTCATTAATCACCAACCTCTGTTGCAGAGGAAGATCTGTGCAGCCAAAATTTGATAATTAACTTCATAGATGAAAAATTCATTAAGTTATTCTTTTGATGCCTTTGTATTTATTACCTCCAATTATGTTCAGGTTTTCAACATCCGGTCCAAGTTCCTGGCTTTCTAGGATCCCCAAGCACACATTACCACGAGGCTGCAATTTAAGAGATTGCTAAGTATTTAATAGTTTCTCGTGAAAAATTACTGCAATCATACTGATATTTGACAGGTTCTTACACTAATAGTAAGATAGTCAAACGGCGCTAGTTCAAAATTGACGTCATCATCACTGGTGAAGCTCAAATACATGGAACAGAAAGAGTCCAAGAAGTCGTCAGAAGATGTCATAGGTTTCCAGCAGACAGGAAGATACGGATCCACAACTGGGGTTCCCACCTTGGCTGCCAATTCTTTCACCTGAGAATCGACTAGTAACTAATAAATTTATTCTGTGAAATTCTAAATGATAAGCAGAATTCTTCTCTTTTGTATCACCTGAGAAAGAACAGGTTGGTATATATTAGGGCTGAAGTAGCTGTAAGTAGTCCCACTATCCAACAAAAATTGCAGCCCTGATGCAAGAAGATTATCTTCATAATAGAGGTCTGCAGGGCCAAGCAAATTTGGCCTGCACGTTATATTTGACACGTGCAAATCAGTATTTATAATAATCTTTGCAAAATAAATTTTGGTATGGACTAACTTAATTTTCAGTGAGTTTTGCTTACTCGACATAATTGTTCAACAGTGACCTCCACATAATGTCTGGTGAGTTTGATAGAGAATCTCCAAGGACAAGATATCCAGGGCCAGACCTATCACTCGAGCAAAGGGCCATAACCTTCTTAATTAGACCTTGTTCGCTTAGCTGTGACAAAATGCTTGTTTCGCCACTGCCTAGGCCTAGGACTCCATCTGCAAAAGGAGGATGAAGTGAAGGAGAAAATTCTTGATGATATCCGCACCTGCCAGTAAGAGGAGTATTGCAAAGTATAGGAGTTAATTATCTTGGAAATGTCAGCAAATAATAATAGCTCAATATGCATTTCAAGAACATCTGCCTATTCAACAGAACTTGAGAAAGCAATTCATTATAATTAAACAAGGTGTCTGATTTTTAATGTCAGAATTAATTGTGACAAAATTCGGAACCATGTTTGATTTGCAAAACGAGAAACTTTCTTACCCAAAGGTGAGACTGGTGGTGGATTGTCGTGGATTTCCCTTTAAGGAGGAAGAGAATAAGAATGTGTCTTTAACCAGTACACCGAGAGATGTACCATGGTCTGCATATTCAACCTGATAATCACATTGTTGATTTTGCACACTACATTGTGGATTTACTGGTTTTTCTATGAATCCACATATGGAGGCATCCACGCATGACACGAAATTGTTGTTGGTCACATAAGGACCATTTGGGGTTGGGTATATGCTAAATGGCTGCAAACATCCAATTTATTAATTTCTCCATTTTAATCTAACTTGATAAATTATCTGTATATTCATAGAGTGTAAAACTCATTACCTTTAGAAACTTAATGTTAGTAGGGGAACAAGTAATCCAAGTAAGGTCACTGCCAGTGTCAATATCAAGAAAGAATTGTTTTAAATTGTTTCCCACTTGCATTGTAGCACGAATAAACCTGCAAATCAAAGAATCATAATGTGTTTCAGATGGGTTAGAATCTTGATTTTAAGTAGCGACAAATCAAATTTCAACTTGGAAAAATCATTTTACCCATTTTCAAGAGGATCTCCTTCTACTAAGAAATAGTAGGATGAGGGACTGGGAACCGGAGATGGAGCAGGTGCTAGTGTTTCATTATGCAGCTGCCGGGGAAATATGAAATGAACCTGAAATTGTAGAGCATAAAATATCATCCACAATATGATTGATTGCACTTTTCTTTTGCTTTCATATGCCATTGTGAATCACTTTCTAAGTGCAGAATGAGTAATGATAAACTTATATATAGGATTAAGAGTGGAGTGAGAACTGTGAACCCTGTCATCGTATCGTCTTATGATCTGTATATATGTGACATAATCTTTGTTTCCAAACAAATGGAAGATAGGAAAAAAGGTTGAAACTTTGGAAAATTCATCTAACATTATTCTCTTGTCATCTAGCTAGTAGTTGAGGTTAGAATTCCAATGTTGAAAGATGCACATGAAACAGATAATCATAACTTAACGATTAAGGATACAAAATCCATTAGATGTTTTGCATTTCTAGTTAGTACTCAACAGTTTTGAAAATATCGATGTATTATAATCCGGTAAAACAAGTGTTAATTACCTGATTGATTATTTGTCATATTTCAGATTTCTGATGGAATTGAGAGGAATAATATGGACAAGAATGAAGGGCCAAAAGGAAAAAAGAAAAAGAAACTCTCACATAATTTGTCAACAAATAGGTTATTCCGTTGCAAACAGGTTCAAAATGCATCGTAAAACAGATTGCACCATATCCAAATCAGCCCTTCGAATCCTTTCGGGCTGTTCTTATGGAGAAATTTCAGTTTGTTTGCCAAATCATTTACTGTGAAGGGGCAAAAAGCGAAGAGTTTACCAGTAAATCTATGAATTTTGCAATAAATTTTCCATCACAACATTTTCAACAGATTTTTGTGACAAATTAGTTGAGAAATTTCAATACATGTAACACTCCAAAACCAGCAATTGAATTTCCATGTAATGTACGGCTACTAACCAACTAGGCATGAAATAGTTTGCTAAGAATTGCAGCAGTTCAGGTTAAGCTTAAAAATTTGCTTCCTAATACGTTTACTTGTGAATGAACCATAACTTAAAAATAAGTAATTATTTGGCATGCATTTCTGGATATTCTCCATCTAGTGTGTCCCTTCATCGGCTTCACCTAGATGTCAACTGCAAATGCAGCTGCTGTAGAGAGGGCGGAAACTAGCCTCCACCGTATCCAGTGTCCAAATTCTCAGCAAATCTGGGAGCTCTTTCACTCGGATTTATACGATCTGTTTAACAGAATGTATAGCATGGGGGAGAGAATTCTAGGAGCAAAGAAGCATCTATCATATGAGGATATGGATTTGTAACTGGATCGCTTTGCTGGAAAAGAGAACTCTTTTGTATTCAACCGCGAGGCATTCGGATCTCCATGCCTAGTAATGAATGAAGCGGTTGTGTGCCTCATGGAATTCAAGGATAAACGGTTCTAGACAATCTCAACAGCCGGCCACCTGGTCCTGTCCTTACCCAGTGGCAGTTTCCTAAAGCCGGTGAGGGCTATGGACCTTTAGTGTTATTTATTTGCTAACCAAGAGGTACTCATGGATTTCATTAGTTTTAAAGGACATGCATGTTAACGGAATCCAAATAGTGTGGCCTGATTGCTTTTTAAATTAAAGTTCAGTGGCTTGATTGCTTCCAATTGAAGTTTAGTGACCCGAGTGTAACTAACCTGACAATAAAGAGAGAAATATTAGGTTACATTCAAGATGGTTCATGTTCAATTTGAATGGTGAAAAATGCATAGTTAACTAACAAGTTCGACCTTACATGCGGAATTAATCTATTAAAAGCAACAAATCACTTTTTAATAGTTTCTCGATGATTAAGCATACAATTCAATTTTAGTCCTAAGTTTGATTATCGCAGTTGTATAATCAATCAATATAATGAAAGCAGTAATCAATGAATACCGATATGATGACGGAGAAACCCAACAGGNCAGTAATCAATGAATACCGATATGATGACGGAGAAACCCAACAGGGTAAAAACTCCAGGACCAAACCAGTTACCTCCACTATAGATAATGTGAGTTATAGTTCAATTTCAAATTAGTTCCACTAGCTGTTGTAAACCCTATAACTCCAAAATCTGCTGCTCATTCCAGTCTTACGATCTGCTACCGTAGATACTATCTAGCCAACCTGCTAGATTTCCTGATTTACCTTATGTAGCTTCCAAATTCTGCTGTACTTACAGACTCGCAATCTTCTACCAAGATATGTTGTAGCAGTCTCACGTTCTTCTGCACACGTCTCTTCCAAGTGGATACCCAGGAATCACCTATTCATGTTCTTCTTCTTGCGCTTGTAGTCCAATCGCTCTCAATTTTCAGAAACTTCTGAAGT
>CAIGRN010033707.1:0-19086 GCA_903798345.1 Fraxinus anomala
ACTTGCAGCTTTGTTAAGCTTTACGCATTTTTATGTTTAGATGTCACCTAAATTTCATAAAAGCTTGAAATTAAGCATTATCACCTAACCATGCTTTTCAGGACATTGTTTATAAACATGAGAGCCCACTACGTTTTTTGTCTCAAAATAAATAAATTATGGAGTCTCATGCAGTAACGATTTTTTACTTTATATACTTATAAACACAACTTTTAAGAATGAAGCATTAAGCATTTTCTGGAAGTAGAAATTTGTTCGCTCCTCATGCCTCCTATATACTAATGTAGGCTCCACTATGTTTTCTCGATGGACATCAAATAAATGTGCTTTTAAAAATGTATGGGGAATTTGTCCTACATAATAGCTTATTTCATCCCCATGGCTTATAAACATCCTTGACGCTCTGCTTCGATCCATCAATTTAATTCAGATGGACTCTTACAATTATATCACGAGGCACTTAAACTCACCAGTTGTGATACCATTACATGCTTTGTTTTTAGTCTGAATATGTCATGTCACCAAATGAGGCATTTGAAGGTCAAGCTTAGCTGGCTCCTAAAGACATATTCTTTTACTCATTTACACCACTACGTATGGTTTTAACAAAAATATTGATAATAATAAATTTAAATTTAAATACCAACCAAATGTGCATATAAGATAATCCATTTAAAAAATTAAACCATATTAAAGGGGGCACGAGAAAAACACTACCCTTCATTTCTATGAATTTTAATCATACGTTCCTTATTGTATTTCTAGACGTGATGAATAGTCGCGTTGTGATCTTGCATTCAAAGAGTTTTAATTAATGAGTTTCGAGGTAATAAAGTTGCGTACACTCATAGATAATGTGTACACTTGCAAGGAGAGGAAATCAATAGAATTACGTGTTTGGAAATACATGCAAATTTGCTAGAAAGTTATGTATCCAGGATCCAAGAAATTGCATTATTACTTTAATTGTGTTTTTTTTTAATTATTTATTATTTACATTAGTGATTTTTTAATAATTTTTAAGAGTACAGGCACACCTGCATCCAAATTTAATTAATTTTTGCAAGTAGATTAATGCACGTCATTTTATAGATTATAAACAATGGCACTTACAAAATACATAGATAAACTATGAATAAAAATTGTGAGTTCTTGGGGGCGTGCAATCATAGGCAACGTGGTAGCAATAAATGGGATTTTGATAAACCACAAGCCAACCACTAAGATCCAACTTTCGCCAAAAAAATTTAATGATACGAAGCTCAAGAAGTCATTCATCAATAATAGCAACTTATTTTTGGTTAAGAAATCCATTACATGTGGTGCCCTCTGAATTTGTTTCAGACTCCCTACATTTACAATGAATACATATAATAGCTCTACTATATGCCATATGGATCATATGTCCATGGCAATGTAATTTTTAGACCAGAAAACACTCAGTTTCAATTATTCCCTGGCATGATAAAGGAGACCAGCCACTTCAGAAAACGAAATATGGATCATTCATAATCATCCAAGTACGAGACATCCAAGTTTTGGGTTAGGGAACCAAGGGACGGGCATTAAAGACAGGCTTCCATCATTGAATACGCAAGAATTTTTTTGAAGCATTGGACTACTGAAGGCACAACGCAGAGCGAATCCCTCTGCACTTGTAGACCTGCACGAGCAGTTGTCACAGATTACAAACAGCTTATAAAGATACAGAAAAAAACAAATGGGTGCACAAATTCTGGCTCATAGCTCATAAGAAATTCAACCAAGCTATGGAATACATAGCTGCTGCTGCTTGTTGAGATGCCCATTAACTTTGAAGATAGTTTTATACTAAAATGGTGAGCACCAGGAATGGCTAGTTTTACTTTCAACAGCTTGGGTTCAGCTACACAAAAGTCCAAGAATGTGAGGAGAGACCATAGATCGAACAGGAGTTGCTACCTGTTTCCGTCCTACTTCATCTTTAGAGTATTATTCCTTTTACGCTGTCTCTCCCTCCATTTAACAAAGAAGGCCAACTAAGACTTGAATTGGTTTTGCAAGAGGCATACAACTTGATTCACAGTCCAATTTTGCTACTACTCAAGAATGCCAACTTAAACAGGAAAAAGAAAATAAACTATTGACAGTTGTCTACATGTTCTCCTCTCTCTCTCTCTCTCTCTCTCTCTCTCTCTCTCTCTCTCTCTCACGCACGCACGCTTGCTTACAGACACACATTCATAGCTTTCCATTTACTACAAATCTGCAACAAATACAAGCATATCCCTGCATCACCACAACAAACCCCCCAACACCACAACCTTTCACTCTCATACTCCTCAACCCCAAACCTTAAGTTATCCCCAGTAAATATGTGGAAACCTTTCAAATAATTTCAATATATCAGAATTAATGCTATTTGTAATTATGGTAATGGATCATCACCCAGTGTAGCAACATAGTGGCATTAAATGATCGGTCCAATTAAATGCAGGGGCATGAAACTCATGCTATTGGATTTAGCATTCAATGCCATCTATATACATGATGCTCAATCATCATGATGACGAATAGCATTACTCATATATTAATATTGTGATATGAAACCATGGGCCGTTTCCTATTCGGGTCAAGATTCTGGGGACTATATGTGGGGGTTGTTCAGAGAGACTGCATGGTGATGGTGATGGTGATGGCTGCAGCAAACACCATAGCAGTGGGCTGATGGCAGAAAAGTGGCAATGGCGGTCTTAGTTGATGGAAGAGCGGAGGGTGGTGGCAAAAGGGCCACAGGAAGGGCGAAGCAGAGCCAGAGTTTTGCCACGACTTTAAATAAAGGAGGGAGCTACAGAGTATGTTAGTTACACTGTACTGTAAATTAATCTAAGGAGCACAAAAGTATTGTTTTAATGAGGTTTCATGAAAATGGTGTCCTAAAAGAGGATTGTTAAGAACTAATCTGAAGTAGCATTGAAACATCTCAAAAGAGAAGGCGGCAATTCAATATAAAATGAAAGTAGTTAAAAAAATCATGCTCAAAATCATCTTCGTTTTCTCAACTTTCCCGCAACAATTCATCTTGGACTCAAATAACCATGAGCAAAGGGTAAAGTAAACAATATAAATTGCGATCAATATCAATTTCTTGGTTTCTAGTTTCAAACTTTTTCTTTTTGGGGGCAAGAGAACTGATCAAGATGGTTTGGATACATTGAAGGAAAGCCGCTAAATCCACTTGTAATTAAAGGATGCAGGACTAGCATTAAGCGTTAACTCATAGAATGGGAGATCGACTTAAAAATAACATTGACGAGGCAATTAGAAGAAAATATAAAACTTGGTTGAGTTGAGTAAACATAGGTGGGTAATGGGGACAAAACTCATGAAAAAGATCGCTTCTATATCTTAAAAGAACAAATGAGTGGTTTTCTTTATATTACAATCACTATACAATGGCTACAGTGTACCTCTTGCAGTTAACAAACTCTTACCAACGAATCTTCAGTGTTAGAGAAACAAACTAGATATTCTGCAAGACCTCTCCCAAGATATCTGGCAAGCAAGAAATGACAATAAGAAGCACAACTAGTCAAATAATGCTGATGATTACTAATTACCTGCTATGATAGACATATTACCATCAATAGAAGATGGTGAGCGCATGGGAGGGGGAATAGAGAGAGAGAGTGTGTATAGTGAGAGCTGATGTACCATATTTATTTAATATTATACTCGTACTCCTCTGATAGCTTATGTACCATCTTCATTTAATACTATACTCATACTCCACTGATGGATTGGAAGATTCTAAGAAGCAAAAACCCCATCCGCGATAAAGAAAGATTAGGAAAGTAATAAAATCCCAACCAACTCCAGAAGCTGGCTCCCACAGTTCTGGACAAGAATTGCCTGAGAAAAGTCAGCTTGTATAAAGGGCATGGTCAGAAAAGAAAAAATCTATCATACGGTCATGAAACATACAGTCTGTAGGATTTTAATGTTATGAAGAAAAACTAAGATCATTTAAAAGAGAAGTAAACTCATGCAACAGAATTTGTAACCATATCGACTCATCATGCAAAGAAATTAGGGTTGTTTGCATTGAAAAAAAAGAAAGAAAAGAAAAGCAGAGATAATATTGCTGAAGGATTGACAATCAAGTAAGTCGCATTTAGTCTCCAAGGACAACCAAATTTATCCATATACCCAAAACAAAAATAATTGAGAAATTTTTAACAGAGCTCTGGAAGATACATAGGTCTGGAAGATACTGATATTCTAAAGGTAATCCATTGTTTAAAATAACTATTTACTGATGATGCCGTGAATCTCGCCTCATGTGAGGATTTCATTATACGCCTCAAAGCTTATGCTTAAGTTCCATTTGAGAGGCTAACACCTCAAGGCTAATCCTCAGGGCGACTAAGTGTAAGTCCACTGTCTTTCATTTGCCTTAACCTTGTGAACTATTTTTTATAACCTAGAATATTTAACCGGCTTTTTTATTTTCTTATTTCTGCCTTTACATAGAAGGGAAAGGAAAGGAGAATAAACAATTGCAAGTAGGAAAAAAACAAAATAATAATAATTAAGTAGATGATAGGTGAACCAAAAGGGGCAGATGATTTCTTTCAAGATCCTGTTAGTAGTAATTGTAACGACTCGCGTCTCTATATGCAAGTTGTTAACTTACGTACTGTCCATTTTGGGTGGGCATATGCCCATTTATCCATTCGCGGCTTTCTATCGCGTTCCCAGAATTTGAACTCAAGATCTCTACCTAATGAGAGATTTAAGTTAAATCCTAATATACTCAAACCGTTAGCTAACGTACTATCCGCTTTGGGTAAGCCTTCGCCCACGTACCCCTCACGAGTTTCTATCGCGTCTCCCAGGATTCGAATTGGCATTAGAATTCAACTTAATTCTCTTATTAAGCAGAGGTCTTGGGTTCGAATCCTGGAAGACGCGATAGAAATCTGTGAGGGGATAAGTGAGCATAAGTCTACCCAAAGCAAACAGTACGTAAGCTAACGACTTGGGTATAAAGACCAGGGTCGTTACAAAAAAAGCGCCAATTGGACAAGTTGCCCAATTGGTACCAAAGTTTAATTCAAGTCTCTCATTAGGCGGAGGTCTTGGGTTCGAATCCTGAGGGACGCGATAGAAATTCGTGAGGGGTTAAGTGGACAAATGTCCACCCAAAACGAACCATACGTATGATATAACGGTTCGGACATAAAGGTCGGGTTGTTACGGTAATGATATAAGAGATTTTTTATTTGTTTCTACTTCTAGCAATAGATTAAAATTTTTTACTTGATAACTAATTGAAAGTTGGTGATAATAACTGTTGATCTATTCTATATTTGTATGCAGGCTAGACTTTTATATTGTTGGTTATCATAATTTCTTAAGATGATTTGTAGTATATTATGAGGATAATTTTGTGTTTTTACATTCTTTCGAATTATTTTATTGGTTTGTCTTGAGGCTTATACTACAAAGTATCTCAACACTAATGCCTCGCCTCAGTAACATATTACAACTTTTAAACATTGAGGTATTCACTTCCTTTTTAACCATTTCTCCACTACACCAAAAATAAGATCGCATCTGGTATCAACCTATTCCAAGCCTAACTAAGACACGTGCATTAACAGTATACGTAGTATCCTAGTTTAGTAATACTACTCGATCATGCACATACAGCTCATGCAAGATAAGTTAAGGATGAAAAGATGAGGCTTGTTCAACTACTAATAACTCAAACAGGCACATAATATTAGAAGCGTATTTTTGTAACAATTTCAACAAACATGTTGAATACCAGCAAAGAAAATTATCATCAAGGATATAGATCCAGATAGCATAAGGTAAAAACGAAAATCATATATCCAGCTATAACGCTTATTGACAATTATAGCTCAATTATATCCATACTGAACTTTATTTCTAAAGACATAAAATACTCAACTCCCACAACACTAATCACTTTTATCGACGAAAAGAACTTACTGATATAAAAAGAAATTGCCAGCTTTCATAGCCAAAAGTGTAAACAAATGGTCCTTTGTGTAGGCCATGACATTAGATGAGCACGCAATATCTCATCTTTTAGCATTCGTTTCTATCCTAGGATGGAACGCATCCTCGTCAATATATTGAAGATAGTACCTGTAACCAAACACATTAAGGTTACATGACAATATGGAGAATAATCATCCCAATTTTACCGTTAATAAATTGCATGTGAAGTATGATGAAAAGAAAATGACATAGAAATTGCCATATCTTCATCATATATAATCTATATATTTTAAGACAAATGAAGCAAGATGTGTGAAATCATGCAAGCAACCTGCAATTTCACATGGATACTAATCATACAATCCCATGCCTACAGATTAAAGATTGAGGTTTCATCATCTGTTCAACTATTTTCTCATCACCCTGATGAGAACGTCAAGGATATATTGACGAAGACTGACACCACTCACATAAGACACAATGGTATGATGTGGACATTATATAAATTTGTTGTGTAGTTTTGGAAAACTAGAACTTTCTCAAATTGTAAGCTAGGATATGATCTTGGCAATAAATGTTTATTAACGGTCAAAAGCGTTAAAACAATTTCGTTTTCATATCTTCGCGTGAAAATAAAAAAGAACAAAATTCAAAAGATTTGAGAAGCGCAAGGGAAGATGTAGGGAGAAAAAATGACAAAAAAAAAATTAACTTGATGCTAACATGCAGAAGTGGAAGATGAAAAATCATCATAGAATTAGTTCCAGTTTTTTATTAGAGAATTTGCGTATTCCTAGTCAGACTATCTCTGAACATTCATACAACTTAGTTAATTCCACATAAATCCAATTTTAAATTACTTACATTTATCTAAAACTTCCATTTTACTTATTCCTAATAATATGCTCTTCTGATCATTCATACTATCTAGTGACACAAAGAAACTCGAAGCTCGACTTCCTTACTCCTAGACCAGTGAACCAATGGCTCTAGAGGAATATATGTCAAGATTCACAAACATACAGATCACTGGGGAAACAATGCATTCTAGCATCATGCACAGATGGCCACTGACAGCGACAGACCAATCAGTCAAGAATAATGATCAATGTGTTCTCCAGTTATAGTAAAGGATTAATCCTTCATCAGAACCCAAGTATTTCAGGAAATCCCGATGACTAAGCTTGTCAAGCATAAAATAAAATGACCAGTCCCCAGACTAGGTAAAGCAAGGTCCATGGTAACATCTTTTACGTTAAATACACACATGTATTCTCACTCTTGAGGGCTTTAGCATGGGAGATGCCCCCATTTTTCTAAATCACAGAATACCTGAGGTTCAAGAGCAAGTCCAAGGAGTTTCCAACATCGCCACTATCTACAGTAATCAATCCATATCAAATCCAATTTGTTAAACGGGAATCTGGCTGGAACTTCGGTACTTAAGTAGATCTAAAATATATTTAAGAACCCATAGTAGGGTCTTGAAAGAAAATTCAAAATCAAAGGTCGAGATTTACTTCCCGTTAAAAATTAATAAAGCAAACCACTATGTTTCTACTCACTATTCTTATTTAGTTAGTTAATTCAGTTCACTCCAGCTACGTCAATTAGTTACTATAATTGAACTCTAATCATAATCCAATCTGGATCTACCAAGCTTAGCCTATACGATCTAAGCGACCATCATTCTTATTCCTAGCAATATACTTCTAACCAATTACTCAATCTAACTCGCATCAAATTCCGGTTTGATAGTGTATATGAATCTCAATCTGACTCGAGCTTGACCAGATCTTCAGCTTAATAAACTAAAATCAAAAACTTATTTATGACCTCTCAGTAAGGTCTTCAAGAAAAAAACTAAAAAATAGAATAAAGACACAAGTTTGTTGTATACAAGAAATAATTTAGTTAACTATTTATACTTGTACAAGTTAATTTCAGTGGACTCCAGCTATGTTAAATCAATAAATTTAACTGAATTTGCTCTACCTAGCATGGATCCAGATAAAACTATCTTATGGTACTCAGTAGACAATTTAATCTGAGTAACAGCGGAATCCTGTGACTCAACTCACCTTCAACCTGATAGGACATAAAATCTCAAATTGATGCAACCTCACTCTATTTCCATACCTTTTGACCAAGAACGAAACAATATTCAACACAGTCCACCAATCTAAAGCTAGAATTAACCATTGCAATTATAACCAACTGTAAGCAATACTGCTTCACTTTAATTAGTCCAGTTTACAAGCGAGACTAGCTTCCACGGTATATAAATTATTCAAAGTAAGGATTGCAGCATTTACTAACATTGAAGCAAAAAGTCGTACCACGGATACGATTAAAGAACTGCAAATCTACCCAGAATATGTTAATAAAAGCAGCAAATATAAATGATAAACACTGGCACATCAACCAGGAAAAGCATCACTGCATCATCTGATAAAACCTATGTCTTGTATCAATTGACCAGCATAACTAAGATGTTCCCCCACCTTGAAGACGAGCTAGAGACCCATGAACATTGAGAAGCAACTGTCGCAGACACCTTTTCATCATTGGATCTTCCTAGAAACATAGAGCATATTAGCATCAGGAAGAACAATAAAAAGTCAACCAATGGAAAGATATAACTATCACCCTTCCCACAAGAACACAGTAACTCAAAAGATATAATCGATGGTATCCGGACTTGGGTACGGGTATCGGGTACGGATCCGTATCTAAGTGTCGAATCTTTTATTTTCTAAAATATAGGATACGGGGACATGGCTAAAAAGGATTCATATTTCGGATACGGATACGTGGGTAAGTCTTTTAAAAGTTTAATTTTTTTACTAACCAAGATGTCATTTTAAATAGATCAAAATCAATTGTTTACAAAGAAGAAAATGAGTATTGAATAAGAGATTAAGACAAATAAAATAGAATTTTGGGGTTTAGTTTTCAATTATGAGAAGTTAATTAATAGAAAATGAGATACTTGATTGCAATTTTGGACTTAACGAAACACTAAGTAGCATTATATGAAACCCATGTTCATTAAAGTTACTTGTGCATTGAGAACCACTTACATTAAGGAGACTATTAAATGTGCCATCCATGAGAATTTCCGGAAGAGAATCTCTTAGCGCAATGCGACCCCTGCAAAAAAATGTTTATTAGTTTATGTGCATGACTGAGAGTGCAGAAAGGAATGCAGTGACAGAAGTAACTGCATCCAATCCATCTATGACCAACCTTGGGTCCTCAGACATCCGAATATAGCACTTAATAATGTGCTTCAATAGCAGAGGTGAAGGTTTCTCAGCCAGTCCGGCAACCAAATTCCTCAATACTCGACCTACAGCATAGAATCGATCTGCTGCAACACATACATAGCCCAAGCCTTCTCCATTCTGCAATATCTTTAGCAGAATGTATGCTGCAACCTGCCAGTCCAAACGATTCTATCAGAATTTGCCAGGTCCATCAAAACATATAGAAAGTACAAAGCTTACATTCAACCTGCACAAGAGACACCTAAAAATTCTAGTTAGGACAAGACGTTCTATGCACAGCCATGGACTTGTAATCCAGCTACAAGTCTGCACAGCATGTGCAAATTGTGTGTGAAAATGTGGGATGTGCTTATGTGTGGGTTATTACATGTGCTCTAAGGTCCCAAAGGTGGCTCCACAAGAGAAATCTATCGACACTGCAACAGATTTAACATGAAAAACTTGGACCAAAAAGTGGGATGGTTTTTGAACACCAACATTCCAACAGCATGGCAGACCAGGTATCGTAAGATTAAGCTAACAACAGTTCACCACGGATCATCATTCGGTGCGATAGTGATACTCAAGATTTTAGTGCCTTTTCAAAAGTCTTGTGCTTCAACTTATTGAAGCATATGCCTCAAGGCATAAGACTCAGAGAGAATATCAGAATTAGAACTGACTTTATGCACTCTGGTTTAAGACTCCTAATTGAACATGTACATTTGCAATCACATCTCAACAACTAAGGAAAATGCTGTCACAATAATTTTCTCAGTATATAAAAGGTCCTAAGATGAACAACAAAAAGAAATAATCCTTCAATACATTATAGGAGATGTCGACGACTCGAATACCTTAAAACTAACTAGACCCGCTTGGACAGTAATAAAAACTTTGATCAGTGATAATCACAAGCATTTTCATTAGGAATTAATTAAAAGGACAGACATAAATCCAAAATAAGTTTCAAGACACTTCACCGTCTTTGACAATTCATTGCCGTTCTCCATAGTGCGTAGACACAGGGGCATAATTTCTGTATCAAGAAGGAAACAGGTAACTGCAGTGTCACCCCCCTGAAGAAAAGTGACAAATTATGTTATTTTAAGATGTTAGAGAAAGTGAGCGTGAAATATATAGAAAATTTTAAAGATGTCATGAACAAAAATAATCATAATACCCAGCCAAAAAAATAAAAAATATCAAAAATCAAGTAAAAGAAAAATCAACAATGCTATTAATAGTTTTTTTTTTTTTTTTATCTAGCTTTTAATTCAATAGACAGGGATTTAGAAGTTATTTTTTAATAAGCAGTTTTCCTCGGTATCCTTTCCCTGTGATAAACCTTAAAACTACTAGGGCCAATCGGCCTCCATTCAAAATATGTAAAAACAGACACCACCAGCTCAACTTAGCATCTAGCTGTTTGTTCAAAGAATATTACACCTCATATACGGCAGTAAGATCAGGATAAAGCAGGTGGGGAACACACTAAAAGGAGTATATATAACTGCTTTGTTAATGGAGGCAAGTGTACTACATTTCGGCACATATAAAGCAACCTGCATTTCAAAGTAATTAGATAACTAAAGGTGGATTTTTCGCTTTCTGTTGGTACAATATATTTTAACATGGAACAGAAGATGCTAACACAAAATATCCTTAACAAAGGGGGTGTTTGATGCACATTATTGAAAAGAATGCATTTTATGATGTGATGTGGTGGAATATGTGTGGTTAAAAAATAAGGAAATTTTTTTCATTTGTATGTAATATTATTTTATTGAAAAATGTGTGGTTGAAAATTAGTTTTGAAAGAATGAATTTTGAGAAGAATGTGAATCAAACATGGGCCAAGAGTGAATTGCTAAAGATGTACCTTCACTAGAGCACCAAGGACACCCAGGCAAGTAAGCCTCAGGTACTCAAATGGCCTTAATTTGCAATTTGTAGTAAGAAAGGAGTACAAGTATAATGGAATGTGTGCTGCAACAAAAGGAAATGTCAGAGTTGATGTCACAAACAAGTGCCGCCTAGAAGAAGTAGCAGTGAGAAAAATGAGCTATTCATCTATCTCAGGAAACAGGAAAAAATTTCACTCAAGTAAACACTAAGGTCGAACTATGAAGAAAGAACGCTTTAGGGTTGTATGTATATGTCCGTATCTGACAAGTGTTAAGTCGCGTCAGATACCAACACTTAACAAACACTCCAGGACAAGTCTGAAGTCCCTGACACGCCACTTGGCTGAGTCCTATTTTTCACATATTTTTAATTTAACACTCGAGGGATAATTTAGTGCACAACTCGGGCATTGTCCAACATGGCATGTAGCGTGTCCTATATCGTTCATATTTTTTATAGTTCTAACCAAAGAGGAACGTGTTCTTGACGCACAAGCACGAAGGACACAGAAGTCCCATTTTATAATTTTTGAAATCATAAAACCATAGAAATTTATAATTATCAGAACCTTTATCTCAAAATATCATTATAATTTGTGAAAAGTTCTACAAACTTCATGTCAAATTTAGTTTACATTTATCATATGAATTTTTCTTTTCGCCGCAATAGTAATCTATAGTTTAACTCAAAGTTGTTTTAGAATAATAAATAATTACTCTCTTATTTAAAAGATTTCACCAACAAAAATAAAACAGAAAGAGTATTGATAATATTAAGAAAAATAGTACTATATAAATGTACATAATTTAAATCAATGTTTCTGTGTCATACTTCTTTGAAAAATCACATGGTGAAGTGTTCGCTTCTTACAGGTCAAATTTATGAAGTGAAATGCATAATAATAGAGTTATCTTTCTGTGCTATCTTTATTGAGCAAGCAGTAATATCATAATGCCATAACAAATAAAAGATAGGGCAACTCCTCCAGTGATTAAAATGAAAGGTCACAAATAATTAGTTGCCAAAACTCCTAGTTCTAGAACAAATGAACATGTACAAGCTTTGAGAAAACTCCATTTAACTTCAAAATCTCATTCTCTTAAAGGATTAAAAAAAATGAAAATTCGCACGTGGAAGAGATCAAGTACCTTTGACAAACAACCTTCTTGTGCGCGGATGGGACGCCACACACTATCAGAAAAAGGATTTGAAAATAATAATATCAGATCAGAACAAGGTAAGGACGATGTTCATATTTCTTGTTCAAAATTATTTATTTTCTCTAGAAAGCGGGGAATTATATTTTTCAGAGTTAAATATTTCTCATTAACTTGATTAAATAGAATACCAAGTTCAATTTGTATATTATTATCTGATGACGTAGAGTTAGAAATTTACTGAAAACATAGAGTTACAAGAACTATCGTCAAAGAGAGAAGGTCTGAGAGCATGTCTGGATCATCTCTGCACTCATAAAAGTGTCTACCTTCAATGCCATAAAGTCAAGCATCAAAATAATAAAGGACTATGATGTCTCAATTTTGGCACTCTCCATGTTCCCAATTTCCTAGCTCTAGTTGCCAATATAGGAACATTGCAAAAAAGCATGACATTGGTTAGGGTACTTAATTTAAAAGAGATGATGTGTTTGAAAGGATAATAACTCATGAAAAAATTATATTTTCAGAATAAAATAAAGTTCATTCAAGGGTAAGATTATCTCGGAATTTAGCATGGATAAATATAAAGAATAAAATTATGCTTTTTGAATTTCAAATACATGAGAAATACAGCATTTTGGACTTGTTTAGTGTTTAATAGATCTATTCCTTATAACTTCCCAAACCCCAGATGCAAATGCAAATTGTTCCCCACCAAAACAAATCAATGACCATGAAGATGGTTTGCACCTTTTCTTGTTACATCCTCCTAAATACCCAAATCAAATTCAGGCAACAGATAGCTGAGAGGAAGATCTGTTTATCCTTTGCTTCTTTTTAACTTATATTTTTCCTTCTGCTTTCCAACTATCCCTCCTCTCCTTGGTTGCTAGTGGCAACTCAAGTATTTGCCCTACAGATGTCCCACGACAATACCTGGTGTTGAGCAACAGAAAGCAGAGGAGAAGATTAGTTGCTTATCCTTTGTTTCATTTTTACTTATTTTTTCTCTCCTCCTTTCCAGCTATCCCCTTCATGTCGTAGGTTGCAAGTGGCAACTCAAGCGATTTACCCTACAGATGTCCCACAACAATACATGGTGTTGTTCGTGTCATACCAACACATGCATCAGGGCTAAGGGCCTATTTGGCAATGCTTTTGAAAAGTCAAAAGCTGCTTCCAAGACTAAGAAGTTGCTTTTAAACCTATTTGATGCTTTGCCAAACTAGAAAAGCTTTTAGATAAAGCTGGCCTAAGGTAATTTCTTCAAGAAACTCTTCTAGCAGAAGCAAAAGCATGAGCCCTACCAAATGGGCCCTTTAGTTTCATAATATAGACAAATGCAACAACATGACCATTTTGTTATATGGCATGGAAAAATAAAGATAGAAAAGAATTTGACGAAGAATTAGCAACAATAGTTTTGCAGGAAAAATCGAGGAAACCAAAAGGAAATCAAACCTGGAGAAGGGCAAGTGCATTGCAAGCTCTGTTTGATTGTGCTGATGTTAGAGTAGGTGGTGATAAAAAGGGGTAGATACCAATTACTTCCTGCAGGAGTAAAGTAAGGAACATCCAGCAACGTCAGCAAAAAAGTGTTGTCATAAAAGATGGGAAAGGAACAATGCTTGTCATTAAATAAAAAAAGAACACTAGCAAGTTAGAAGAATGTAACTCCTGATGATAAAATTAGTTGAAAATAGATAAAGAATCTCATAAAACAGTATTGAAACTACAGCAAAGCACTGGCATGTGATCATAAATCATAACTTTTTCCTCCAAATATTTGTATGAGATAACAAGCTATAGATTAATACATGTATTGGTAGATTTGCTACAGCTCCATAAATTGCACTAACTTATAACATATATGAGTAGTTTTTTTCAAAAATACCCCGCCTACCCTTCCTCTCGATTAGCTTGAACAAGGCAGAGACTCGAGAACTCTGGGATGAGGAGTACCAAAAAAGCAAAAAAAGTATAAAATTAGTAGTGCTGGCTACATGTTAGATGCACAGTGAACTTTATGCCTTCTTTACTATGCACAATAATGCAAAGAAACCACTCTTAGTTTACAATGTATGTTTTCAAAGAACAAACAGTAGCCTAGCATTGGGAAAAGAATGTCGCTGAAATAATTAATAGAGTACGTACTTGTACCATCATGCATTACCAAAATAATTATTGAAACCCAAAAGAGAAATTGTGAAGAGAAAAGAGAACTTATGGAAGAAGTTTGGAAATTATACCTGCAAGAGTATAGCCATTGTACCGAAGGTTTGCCACAGCAGTAGACCAAAATCTTTAATTTTTTCTCTCCTCTATTGACAAAAAATGAGTTTATTAGGCATCCATAACGCAATTGATTGAAAATAAGTCAACCTTGGAATAAAGATGAATTCTTCAATCAAAAACACAAATAAAGATGGAACGGATACTCAACCTGACAGGTTCATGATTATAAATCATAGAAGATGGAGGAATGAGTAAACCTCTCAGCATATTTGGTGATTGTGCACATGATGGCACATAAACCTCTAAATAATTCATGTATCATTTCTAATTTACCATGAAATGAAAAAACAAATAACTTGTATTCAGATCAGAAACTAAAATAAAGCCCTCTAGACCACCAGTAATGTCATGTCAAGCGTCTTGCAGCTAAATAACATTTCAGTAGATCCCAAAAAAATTTCCAACCTTTAGTTTCAAGAAGGTCAATTTTCCAAGTTTGGAAAGTGCCAAAACACAAATGCACTGCTGCATCGAACATGTCATGCAGGAGTGTTAAAAGACAAAGCTGATTCACAAAAATGGTTTAGGAATTCCAGACATGTGCCTTCTCATAAATGAGCTGCATGTTTGGATGTCTTCTCTCCAAAATATTAATAATTTGATTTCATTCTCAAAACCGCGACTGGAAAAATAATTCTACTTCAGTTGCACTTAATATTGCTTCTTGTATGATTATATACACAGAGCTATTAGTTATGTAAGTTGGTAATTGACAGTTGTGTGGAGTAAAAGTAAGAATAATGGCATACCCCTGAAATTCAAGATAAAAATAGAGCCTACTATACATAGTTGAATCAAAGCCTAAGCTTAATGCAAATGTACCAGCAAATAAATTATTTCTGAGCATTTTACCACCTTGACCAAAACCACATCATCAACCCATCGAATTTTTCACTTGTCCACCCTCTTAGTATTATCTATAACAGCATTTAGCAAGTAATTAAGTTTATATACTTCTCTTGTTCTTGGACAAAATTTAGAAGTCTCAATTCTATGAACTAATGTCATCACACTCCTTCAAACATTTTTATCTGTGATCATCATGACCATATATTCTTTTTTCAGTAAACCTCTATGCATTATTTAATTAAATGTCATAGTTTTACTACGGACAATGGTACAAGGAAGCTTCCCAATTGTGCATTTTTTCCTTTCATTTTTATTCAAGACTCATGGGAAGGAAAATGACAATGCTACAGCTAAAAACAGTGGGAAAATAGTTAGGTCTCTTACATAGTTAAACAATTACACAATAAACAGCAACCCAGGCCCCAGCAAGTAACTGAAAATCCTATTTACAATAAAATGGGAAAAATAATAATAATAATAATAATAATAATCATCATCATCATCATAAACACTGTATAGATATTAACACATAGGCAAAAAAGATCACTCAGTATTAAAAAATAAAAAACTCGAAACAACTACACATAAAAAATAGAGATTTAAATAAAATTAGAAATAGAAGGAAAAAAATAAATAAAACCTTGCAGAGTTCCAAAAGGGCATTTCCCCGGAGATCAGTGTCCTGGAGATCGACGAGGAGCTTCATGGCCAATTGCATTCTGCAGTCACTGTCATCGGCTGCGGTAGGAGAAACCGGGGAATCCACAGCACTAGCAGACGCCGACGATACCACGGCGGTGGCAGAGGCTGCTGAGCCCAAGGAACCAGGAGAGGCCGGTGAGCTTACCCAACCAGCAGGGCTCGACGGGCTGGTGGATCCTTTGACGGGAGTCATGCTTGATGAGTTAGGTTTTCGGCTAGCCATTTCCTCTCTTCGATTATTCATAAGCAGAAACTGACCTTTCAATTCCGGTTTTGGGTTTTGATGACGGGAAATAATGAAACGGAAGGAAGGTGATGGGGAGTAATTTGCCGCACGTGCTGCTTTTATGCGTCACTCTTCGCCACTTGTACATTTCGGCGGTAATCTCTATGCGCAGCAAAGGTTTCAAATATTTAGCCCAATTAATTCAGTATTAAATTATCACTATTTAAATTACAGATCTTTTCTACAAAAAAATAATTATTAATTTCTCACCTGAGATTGAATAATGCTATTTAAAGTTAGTATTACGAAATATGTCCATTGGAACAGTATTAGGCTCAATTAAATGTAACGCCATTCAGTTAGTACCATATAACCNAATTACAGATCTTTTCTACAAAAAATTAATTATTAATTTCTCACCTGAGATTGAATAATGCTATTTAAAGTTAGTATTACGAAATATGTCCATTGGAACAGTAATAGGCTCAATTAAATGTAACACCATTCAGTTAGTACCATATAACCTTGCATGGACTAATATTTTAACACCGTCAGAGTAAAATAGGATTACTCTTTTGGTTTACGAGAATCTCATTAATTCTAATATGTACAAGTCAAACCGCTAGGTTTTTGTTTTAACTTTAAAATAATAGTTTACCTTTTTTCAAGTTAACGCGTTATAATTTAATGGTTAATTTACCTTTTTTTCAAGTCAACGTGTTATAATTCGGTGGTTATATTTTGAAAACAATATTAGAGACACCACTTAACTTTATAATAATATCAAAGACACTCCTTCACGATTAAGGCATCACAGTAGCCTAACTATTTTTAGCCCCCATTTTCCCTCGTTATTTTAAATTATAATTTTTGGAATAAAATTTTTTTAAAAATATAAGGTTGAAAAAGATAGAAAAGTTTTTTGTTTACGTGTAATATTATTTTTTGGAAGATTTTGTGATTGAAAATAGGAGAGTGAGCAATAAATTTTTGGAATAATGAGGACCAAATGGAGGCTTAAGTCTATTAAATATTATATTTATATTTTGTTCGGTCCTCATTTTTCCTTGAACTCAACTAACCCAAACATGGGCTTAGCCCATGACCACTTTTTGCTCCATATTTTGTTAAAGAAACATTACATATGTGATTGCAAATGTTTATTATTTCAAAAATCAAGTATATTATTTCTATTAATTAAAAACGATTAATTAAATATAATAAGATCACAGTATTATACAATTTATGATCACAATTACATATTAATCACTGTTATGGATATCACAATTACAAATCACAAATTTTATAGACACAACTTATTTATCGAACACAAATTATCAAATTAATGTATCGCTTATTATTTCTCGATCACAAATTTGATAAATCACAGATTATCAAATTACAAATTTTATAGATTACAAATTATCAAATTAATAGCTCACTGATTATTTTTCAATCACAAAATTTATAAGTCACAATTTATGTCACGGTCATAAATTATCAAATTAAATGGTCGCGATTATTTATATGTCACAATTTATTAAATTAATTAGTCACAACTTAACAAATTGTAAGTCGCGATTATAAATTTAGTAAAAATTTCACATTTTTTAGATTACATATTATTTATTGATCACAAATTATATATTTCATCGATGACATCTTATTTATTCGTAACAATCAATTAAATATTTAAACACAAATACTCTTCTACCAATCAATACCACCTATTCACCAGCATCGCCACCTTACCACCACAACCAGCACTAGTACCACCAACTTCAAACACCAACAACAAAACCTACTACGAAATCACCACAAAATCATATCCAAAATAAAAGCCACAATAGTCAAATCTACAACTACAATCACAACCACAACCACCACCAACAAAAACCGCAACAACCCCAAAACATTACCATCGCCAACCACCTCCACCACCACTCCAATAACCAACAAATAGAGGAATTGTCATTGCAGCGGAGTGATTTGAGCGCCATTATAGCAACACTCCGTTGTGAGTGCTGCACAGCGACACATCTATATAAATTAATTTACGATATAATGTATTAATATTAAAAATATGGAATTATCACCATATTTTTGTATAAACAAATCTTAAACTTAATTTTTGAAACTGAAACTTAAAAAACCTGCCTCTATGTAATTTTCACTTTCATTAAAAATAGAGTTAGTCTTCAAGTACAGGTGAGTTTTTCACTCGTTTACAGTATGGTTACAAACCGAATGAAGAAGTCGAAAGTAGTTCATCGCCTGTGGGAGCTTGCTGATAGTGAGGAAGCCAAAATCCATCTATCGGATTGTTATCACAGGAATATTACATGTTTTTTAAATTAGCTTACGTGGCATTTTAAAACAAAACAAATAAAAAAAGAAACAAACAAAAGAGGTGAGCTGCTGCAGACCAATTCAAATTGGTCCAAACCTATTTCCTATCTATTCATTTCTCGCCACTGTCAACACTCAATCGGGGACGACCCAAGCTGCAGACAGCGCGATCCTGTCCATCTCCGGTCGGCGAGAGCCCATATTTGCAGTCGACCTGATTTTGAAACGGATTTCGAATCACACTACCTTTCTCACCTCAACTCTAAAACAGCGACGGCGCTCTCCTTTCCATCTCCGGTCGGCGCCTTATGTCAAT
>CAIGRN010033710.1:0-36572 GCA_903798345.1 Fraxinus anomala
AGACACGTGTATTATTGTAATTCTGCCTCGTGATGCCGCGAAATTTGTCCACTTTCGCCTTTATTAATAATTGAAATGCGCTTAGCTGGATTGCGTCCTAATATATATTTATTATAACAGATTGGACACGTGTGTACAAATTTCCAACTTGCTGTTTGGGTCAATTTTAGGAAATTCCATTTACCCAAACAAGGCGCTACATTATTGGCTTATGTGGGAGATAAGGTTACCCTCTATCTATGTGTCATCTAATCTACTGGTCAGCATTGCCCCCTCTTCCCACCCTCCACCTACAAGATTAGCCGCTACTTGCCCCCATTAAATTAAAATACATTTTTTTTTTCTTTCTCCTTATAAATTATAAATTTTTCAATAAAATAATATTATAGTTAAACTTAAAAACTTTTTTTTAACCACATATCTCCAAAAAATAATATTTCTGTCATTATAAATTGAAATAATAGAATCCAAACAGGGGCTTAAGAAGTTCGTACCATTTTTATTTTTTTTTGGCATCTTTTAATATTATATCAAAGATTAAAAAAAATAAAACTTATAATCAATCTTTTAATCAAAGACGGGATAAGACGAGATGAGGCGAGGCGAGGCAGATGGAGGGAGGGAGACAGGTCTAGGCTTTAGCCCATGCCTGCCACCCAAACCCATTTTTATTACAGCAAAAAAAAAAATTGATCTCGGTAGAAATTTTTTTGTCTCCCCGATTTTGCCCCTACTTGTAATAAAGTTTAAATACACAATGGGATTTCAATATTAGTATTTTCAAATGATCAATTCATACTTCCACCACCTCCAACCCAGCTGGAAGGAAAAAATGGCCGTTAAGGGATTAGGTTTAGATTACAACTTTATATAAGTTTGATATTTTTAAATAGAAGATTCAGTCTCCAATATGATATTAGAGTTTTAAAAATTTAAATGAGCCTTCATTCCATTTAAAATTAAACATATATTTCAAGATTTGTAATCTTAGTCCATGTTTGAGTCAATTCTTTAAATTTATTTTGAGCTTAAGCAAATTTCAATCGTCATGGATATGTTAAAAGGATAAAAAGATTGATATTATTGAGTTAAAAAATGATAAATAACATTTAAAGGACTAAACAACTTTTGGCGATTGACCCTAAGCATAAACTAAAAAAGAAAGAAAAAAAAATTGTTATTTTTTCTTAGTTTTTAAGTAATAAAAAGGGACAATTAACTCAAAATATTCCTATCATTTGTATTCATTAAACAAATCATCCTTGTAATTTCAATTTTAACATATGGATCCTCAAATCGACCGTTCTTTACATGAAACATCTTTATCTTCCATTTTCCTCCTTTAAAGCCTAGTAAGATGGTGAATTTATGCTCTTATTCAAATAAATAGAAAGAAAAGAAAGAAAAAAAAATAAAGAAATAATTACAATCAAAATTTTAAATTTTTTACAAATGTGTAAACAAGTTTATTGCCTAAACCAATCCCCTTCAACCACCACTCCCTCCCCTCTCCCTACCAGGTCATCATCATCTTCTTCGTCTTCCACCCACCCATCCATCCCCTCTATCACCATGCCACACCATCATCATTGTACAATAAAAATGACTCAATTCCTTCTCCCATTCTCACCAATTTTTTAGGATCTAGTTTATACTTTTCATGATTATCATGCTAAAGGGGGTTTGATTTCCAGTTAATGAGAATCCAATTTTATTTTTTATTTTTTAAATAAAACTATCTATTGTTATCGCATAAAAATTTTAAGTGAAAAAATACATTAAAAATAAAATGACAGGGTATGTTAGGGAATTTATGTTCTAGAAGTTTCATATATGGCCCTTTCACGTATTAAACTAAAGGGTTTTTGCCCCTCACAATAATAGGGGCCCAAGATATTGAACTAAAGGGTTTTTCTATTCTTACCGGGGTCCTATTATGAGGGGCCAATCGGGGGGTTGCACCATGTGACGTAGCTAAAATTTGATTTCTTGATTTTTTATTTTTTATTTTTTGTTTTTTTATGCATTTTTAAAAAAG
This sequence comes from Fraxinus anomala, assembly GCA_903798345.1. Taxonomy (NCBI): domain Eukaryota; kingdom Viridiplantae; phylum Streptophyta; class Magnoliopsida; order Lamiales; family Oleaceae; genus Fraxinus; species Fraxinus anomala. The sequence continues at coordinate 2,039 of CAIGRN010033710.1, forward strand.
AGGCAAAAATTTTTGCATTAATTACAAGAATATTATTTAAAAATAAAATTTATTTAATATCAAGATAAATAATTAATAGAATAAATTTGAGCTATTGTGGGGCACTAAAAGATCTCAAGTGTGTTACATGTATATAACAATTTATCTCTTATCTTTCATGTCCTAAAACTTTTTATAATCTCACAGAGTTTATCATTTTTCCTTCTTTTTTAATTAAAATATTAAATATATATACCTAATGGGAATCATCAGGTCTAAAATATTTCACCATATTATGCACATGTATTGATAATCGTTCTTTCAAAACTCTTTTTTGCTCATACTCATTTTTAACTATACACTCTTACAATAAAATATTCATGTAAACTTAAAAAAATTTCATACTTTTTAATCACACGTTCTTCAAAAATTTATTATTCAAAATCTAATTCTACACAAAAAAATAATTGTCAAACAAGACAAGCAATAGACAATATTAACCATTGAAAGAGCTCCGTCAATGTTAATGTTGATTGCACTAACAAAAATGTAAATAATAATGTTCCTCAAACTTGATCTCCAATGCAAATTGTGTGAAACTTGTCCCGTGACATGACGAAAGAAAAAAATATAGACATTATGAAGAAAATTGTCTAAATACACAATCTCTGTTAAACAAGGTGAGCTCTGATTTTTGTTTTTTTTTTTTCCTTCACTTTACATGTCTCTTATTAAATAAAATTGAGTTATTTTTCCTCATGCATTGTCATATAATCATACCCCAATGTCATGAGTACTAGAAGTCTTTTATTTATCTATCATGTGGACTACAATCTACAAATTGCATTAAAGATGCTTTAATGGGAATCCAATGCCACAAGAAGTTAGAGTTTATTTTTATCTTACATTTTAATCTTGCCTTTCGACCACAAATAGGCTACTAGGTTTTTTACTTCGACCTGTGAAAATGACATTTTCACCTCATAATGCTCGTTAAATACTTCTAAACCCATTGGATCCATTTCCACGTTCAATATTTCCACCATTCCTCACCATCCCTGTGCCATACTGGGGCTTTCGGCCAGCAGACGGAGGTTGCACACTTTGCCATCCTTCAAATTCTAAAACAAACTAAAAAATGGCAACATAATTGAACAAATTTCTAAAATGGGTAGCAGCAACCTGTCATTTGTTCTCTTGCCAAGAGTAATATCTAGTAGAAAAAAGATCTAGAAAATGGTTTCAGAAAGGACTTTTACAACCAAAAAGGTAGATAAACATAAGAAAACAGAATTATGGCTAGTGACACAAAAACTCCAAGTAATCGTACTCAAGACATCACTTTGATTGGTCTTCAGTTTTAACAAATGGGAATCGAACCATCTTGGACTCGAGATTCTACTTGATGAAACGTCGATCTACTTCAACGTGTATTTTTCGGTCTACATCGATATAGCCATCGACATTGAGATGATTGTTCTTGGAGAACATAAGTCCTTTCCCTAGAGCAGATTTCAAATACCAGAGAATTCAAATTACTGCATCCATATGCTCTTTACTTGGTGAGTGCATAAATTGACTCACAATCTCACTGCATAAGCAATGTCAGGACGAGTGTGGGATAAATAAGTTAGTTTGCCAACTAGTCATTGATATCTCTTCTTATTAGTTGGGACTTGATTTAGGTATTCTCCAAGCTAATGATTCTGAGCAATTGGACTATCGGTTGGCTTACAATCAAGAAGACCCACTTCAGATAATAAATCTAGCAAATATTTTCTTTGGGAAAGATATATACCCTTTCTTGATCTGGCTACTTCAATCCCTAAGAAATATTTTAGACCTTCAAGGTTCTTCATTTCAAATTCATTTGCTAAATTTTCTTAAGCTTGTTGATCTCTTCCATGACATTTCCTGTAATAATCATGTCGTCCACATATTAGATTTGTTACCTTTCCCTATCTATGCTTCAAGAATAAAGTATGATTTGAGTTGCTTTGTTGAAAACCCTGCTTCTTCATAGCCAAGCTAAAACAACCAAACGATGCACGAGGTGATTATTTAAGTCCATACAGTGATTGTTGCAGTTTACATACAACCCCTGATTTTGAAGAAACACTGTATCCCAGCGGAATATCCTTGTAAACCTCTTTTTCAAAATCACCATGAAGGAAGACATTCTTTACATCAAACTATTGTAGTGGACAATCTAAATTTGCTGCAAGAGATAATAAGACCCCAACAATGTTTAGCTTTGCCACTAGAGAAAATGTCTCTTGGTAGTCTATGTCATATGTTTGTGTGTATCATTTCCCCACAAGTCTTCCCTAGTATCTTTCAATGAATCCATCAACTTTATGTTTGATGGAGAAAACTCACTTACACCATATTGTCTTCTTTCCTTCTGGTAATGGAACAAGATTCCATGTTTTATTTTTTTGTAGTGCCCCATTTCTTCCTTTATTGCTTGAGCCCACTTTGAATCTTCTAAGGCCTCTTGTACTCTGTTGGCAACTTAGCATGCAAACAGATTGTATACAAATGCCTTGAGAGATTTCTCTATTTCGAGTTGATACATAGTTGACAATTGGATACTTCGATCTCCTTTCCTCTAAATCTGGTGAATATCGACTTGGGGGCTTCCATGATTATGTCTAAAAGGGAAGTTATAACCAACATAAATATCCAAACTATTAATAGGAGAGGGGATAGTTGAACCAACATAGACATCTGAACTATTAATAGGAAATGGTGTAGTTGGAGAGCTTATCTCAAGAATATTCTCAGAAGATTGAATCTCAACTTCTTGTATAATTTTCGCTTCAACTTCTTGTGTATTGTCTTGTATAGTATCATTACTAATCCTACTTCCTGATCCAGCTTCAAACTGCATTGGGTGTCCTCAAATACCTCACAGTTCCACAAATTCCGCTCTTCATATCTTATCTCCCCCTGAAGAGAAAAATTAGATGCTAATGAAGAGTAAAAACTTTCAGACTCCATGAAAATAACATCTGTGGTGACATAGGTAAGTCGGGTGTTAGGATTATAACAAAGATAACATTTTTTGTGTAGTATACCCAAAAAAAAGAAAAACAATGTATTACACATGGATCAAGCTTATTGTGTTGATTTTTATGGAGATGAATAGAGGCGATACATCCAAAAACCCGAGAAGGAATCATCAAAACAGATGGTAGAGAAACGTGACTGGAGAGAGAGAGTCTGTAATAGGGTTTTAAAATTCAACACTTTTGAAGGCATACTGTTCAGTATATGTACTGCCATGACCACATCAAAATCCCAATATCTATTCGGCTATGTGCTACAATCAATAAACCACGAGCAATTTCTAAAATGTGCCTATTTTTCCATTCGGCCACCCCATTCTATTGTGCTGTTTGAATACAGGAGTTTTCATGAAGAAGATCATGACTCTGGAAATAAGTTTGAAATTCTTGATTAACATACACCCTACCACTGTCAGAATGAAGGATCTTCAGTTTTGCTAGAAATTGAGTCTCGATCATCACATGGAAAAGACTTAAACACATGGAAGACATTATTTTTGTGTTTTAGCAAATATAACTAAGTCATTTGAATACAATCATCGACATATGTCACAAACCAACAAATTCCAGAGAAAATAGTAATTGTAGAGGGCCCGCAAACATCAGAATGGATTTTAGCAAATGGAACATCACTTTTATTCAGGCTTATTGGAAAAGATACACGATAACTGTTAGCTAAAATGCAAGTTTCACACTTCAAATTTGAATCATGTAAAGTTGAAAATAAGTCTGAAAATAGATACTTCATATAAATAAAAGACGGATGTCCCAATCGATGATGCCATAGCGGTGCATGTTATTTATTTTTCCCAGGCTAAAATCATCCGTGTAGTACAAACCCCCTCTCTTAGTACCACGCCTAATGATTTCCTGTGTGAGAATATCCTCAAAGAGACAAAAAGTAGGATATATTAAAGCAACACAATTTAGTTCTTCAGTGGCTTGGGCTATAGATAATGATTTATTTGAGAGAGATGGAACAAGTATTGGATAGAGAGAGAGAGAGAGAGATGGTAATAAAATAACGGTTCCATTTGTTGTAACAGGGTATGTGACTTCATTAGTGTTAGAAACACTACTTCGTTTTGGTTGGGTAACCTTGGCAAAGTCATTGACATCGAAAGTCATGTGATCGATTGCCCCTGAGTCAACAATCCAGCCATCATAATTATCTTAACTAGAACCAAGTAATGCAAAGCCACATTTACCTTGGTTATTGGGAGTATCTGACTTATCTAATGGTTCTACCATTGGGGTAAAAGAAAATAAGTGTTTTGCATTTGCCAAAGCATATCATCATGGTTATTCCATTGGTGTTAGCTTTGCGTTCACACTGTTTTCGTGCATTAAGTTCATTCGACCACTCTAGGTATCCATTTATCTTAAAAAAAGTTTCATGACTATGCTTCATGTTCCCACAGTGTGTACAACCTCCCTCAGATTATGTCTTACCTTTATAGGTTGAATTGGCCTTTCCAGCACCTTTTGAAGAAGATCCAGCCTTGAATATTTTGAGCGTTGGTTGCTTCCAGGGTCCTATCTTAACTCCTTTAGAGGCCATAGTAGTGGCTTAAGTTTTTTGTTTGACTTTATAACATATTGTCGTATAGGCTCTCTTCAAACATGGGCATATACATGTTCAATTATAGGGAATGATCGAATTTGGAGCACATCAGCTCTAATTTTATCTAGGTGATCATCCAGTCCATCAAGAATGAGATAGACTCTATCTTCCTGTATAGCCAAGTTATATCTCTTTATATCAACAGGACATTCCATCAGGTTTGGCCTACAAAAATCAATTTCACTCCACAAGCCTTATAGACCATTTTAATATTCTTCAATGGATCGTCCTGCTTGTCTCATTTTAGTCACACGTCTCTTCAAACCATACACTTGAGAAGTGTCTGTTCTATCAAAATAAGTAGCATCAATTGCATCTCATACCATTTTTTGTAGAATGAAAGCGAATAAAAATGCCGATTAGAGTCGGGTCCATGGAATTAATTATCCATCCTTTCACAATTACATTCCTAGTTCTCCATTTTCGAAATATTGGGTCTAATGATTCAAGTTGTGAAATGTCTCCATTGATATATCCCAATTTGTCTTTGTCGGAGATATACATCTCAACAACTTAGGACCATAAACTATACTTTCATCCGTCTAGCTTGATGACTATCGGTGCAGTAGGAGGTTCATAGGTCAGTACTTGATTCTTGGTTTGATTTTAGTTTAGGACTTACATCATTTGAGTCATTAAATCATTGAGGATGGCAACAATAGAGTTCTCATCATATCTCTGGTCTGCCGCCACATCTGTTGGTTTTTCCATAGTTTTCGATCAGTTTTTGTAAGGTCTTTGTTGTATCAAAAATCCTATGATCTCTACTCTGATACATGATAACAAAGGGATAATTTCTTATTTTTGAATGAATATAATCATTATAGACAAATTAACTTACAGTACGGTCCAGACTTGACTAACTTTTAATACTTTCTGACCTAATTCCTATAATCACCAAAGCTCTCCTGAGCTGAGTGCTCCTACATTAGCTCCCAACCTTCTAGAATTGTCTATTTTCTATGGATCACTAAGAACTCCTTATTCTTGTCCTACCAAAACTCCGATTTCCTTCCCTCATCTAGAGCAACTCTGACAGATACTTTGGAAGTGGGTAGTTTGGTGTTTAATTGTTAGATCTTTCTATGTTTTGACTTTCGATTTAATATATAATGTTATGGCTCGATTAACAATCTACGTGTTGGTGAATTTATAAATCAACAAAGAATGGGTTGAATGAAGATAACTTTGAATGTTTTATTTGATCTTCAATAATATGTTCTCTATAATGAAAGAATGATTCAACACATTTTATGACGTTCATGGGACTAGATATATATAGGGGATGGTGTTTTGGGGTATAATATGATTGAAAATCAGCATGAAAACTGAAACATGATTCTGTATCGTTGAACCGCTGTTCGAAGACCAAACGAGCTGCAGTTGAATAGTCGTCAGTATATTCATCATAACTTTCACTCCCTATATCAGATTGCGATGGAAAGATAACTCAAATAGCTACAATTATTCTAAAATAGCCTTGTCCAAATTCCAATATTTTCTATGTGAAAAATGTGTCGCAACTAGTGGCTGAGAATTTAGAGCATGATTTGTGCAATACTTTTACACTTCTTTGACTTCTAATTAAATTACAATGATTATATGTGATCTTCTTGGACATATTTGACTCATTCAAGGACTATACTATCAACTTCAAATTATTTTTATTATAACTAGGACTCAATAAATTCTATTTTGACTTTGTTTATAATTCGATAAAATCCTAATACAATTTAATTATGACTTGATTTTGAATAAGAATATTGCCAATTACAAATTTAGGAATTGCTCATTATAATTTGAACTTAACAATAAGTATAAGAGATGCACGTGAAGAGTGAATGGGCAGAAAACAATTTAAAAGTAACATGCGGAAGCTTAGTGGATTAAGTCTCCAACAATCTCTAGAAGTTTGTGAAGTCTAATGATCATAAACACTAAATGGTAAATGCATATGAGAATTGCTTTCAGACAACAAACCAATTTGAAAACAACTTGATTAAATAATAAAAATATGCACATCATTAGAATTTGATAGCTTTAGAAGCCCGAGTTGAGGTCTGAAAGTGGAATTATTTTATTTCTTGAAAATGGGTTTGGAAAAGAGATTGAACACAATACACATAAATTTTTACTCAATTTTGCTGAGGCAATGTGAATCCATCAATCAGTGAATCGAATCTAAACAACGAATGAAATCTTTTTTTCACCATATTTAAACCCAAAATCAATCGAACTTTTCCAATACCACAAAATAAATCTTAACAGCAATTTTTTTTCTACAAAGCATGAAGAACTACACATCAGTCGATAGACAACATCAAAATCCTATCCTCTATCAATAAAATTACAACTGCTCCATTTCTACTCACAATATTTCCTGCCATGTCAGCGTCTACATAGCCTTGTAATCACAAACCTGATTTTCTGAAATATAAGGCTAAATATGAAGTATCTCTCTAGTATCTAAAAACCCACTTTACTGCCTCCCAATATTGTTTACCTAGATTGGTCATATATTTACTCACAACCCTCGCTGCATGTGCCATGTCCAGTCCTCTAGAAAGCATGACATACATAAAAACTTCCAGTAGGCATAAGATACCTAAACGATGTAGGCTTGCTCCCGTTTTATAGAGGGTGACTGCTCATTTGATAGCCTGAAATGACTAGTCAAAGGAGTACTAACTAATTTTACATCATTCATCTTAAACCTGTTATCACCTTATTTACATATTCTTCTGTGACAATTTAAAGACGTCAATTTCCCTAATAATTCTCATCCCAAAGATTTATTTTGAAACATTGAAGTCTTTCATTGCAAACTCCTAAGATAACTCATTTTTCAGCTTATCTATTTCTTGATTGTAAGCATATGCAATCAATATATCATCAACATATAGTAGCAAAGATAATATATGAGTTACCAATGTTCATTACATAACATTAATGACCCCCTTAACACATTATGAAGCAATTGCTACTCATAAAACTATCATTCTTCTTATAACACCGCCTTGGAATTTGTTTAATGTCATATGAACTCTTTTGAAATTTGCATACCATTTTCTCCCTTTTCAGGTACTTTGAAATCTTATGGTTGTATAATGTAAATTTTTTCCTCCAAATCACCATGAAAAAGGTTTTCTTTACATCTTACTACTATATATACAAATCTTCCGTTTGATAGCCTGAAGTGACTAGCAAAATGAGTACTAACTAATTTGCATTATTCATCCTGAACGTGCTTAGTACCTTATTCAAATACTCTTTATGTGATAATTTCAAGATATTGCCATCCCTAGTAATTCTCATCTCAAAGATTTTTTTTTGAAATACCAAATTCGTTCGTAGCAAACTCCTTAGATAAATCTTATTTCAACTTATCTGTTTCTTGCTTGTAAGCGCCTGCAATCAACAAGTCATCAACATATAGTAGCAAGAAAACATAGAAGCTACCAAGGTTCTTAACATAACAGTAATGATCCCTACAGCTTCTGAAACAATTACTACTCATAAAACTATCATACTTCTTATACCATTGTCTTGAAACTTGTTTAAGACTATATAAACTCTTTTGAAGTTTGCATACCATTTTTTTTTTGGTACTTCGAAATCTTGTGATTATATCATGTAAATTTCTTCCTCTAAATCACCATGAAAAAGCCTGCCTTTACATTTAATTGCTCTAGATGCAAGTCTTCCTTTACCATTAATCCCAGTACTAATCTAACTGTGGTTGATTTTATCACACGGGAGAAAATCTCAGTGCAGTTAATGGTTTATTTCTATTGAAATCCCTTTACAACTAGTCTTGTTTTATATCGTTTGCTTCCACTATGTTCTTATTTTAATCGATAAACTCATTTATTCTGCAAAGCCTTCTTTGATTTTGGTAACTCTTTCAATTGACATGTCTAATTGGATAATAATGAGTCCATCTCACCCTTCTTAGTTAACTCCTATGTGATTGATTCATTAACCTGCACAGCTTCATTATAACTTTCTGGTTCACCTATATCAGTCAATAGAATATAATGCATTACTGGAGAATATCTCTGTGGAGGTCTAATAGTTCTATTGGATCTTTTGAGTTGACTCACATGGGTGTTCTAATATACTTTTGGGGCTATATTTTCTAACTTTCACCATCAGTATTTTCTAGGTCAATCACCGAAGATTTTTCATTGGGATTACCTCATGTTTCTTAAATTCAGGACTTGAGTCTGTAGGGTCTGTCCCCAACTTGCCCTTACACAAGACATTTCATTGAAAATCACATTATTTCTAATGATAACCTTTCGAGTTTGATCATATCAAAAACAATAACCAAACTTACTATCACCATACCTAATAAAGAAGCACATTTTTCATTTAGCAACAAGCTTGCTTCTTGTAGTAGAATCAATGTAATGTATGAAACACAACCAAACACTTTCAAGTGTGAAAGTTTTACCTCTTACTGTTCCACATCTCCTTTTGTATTCTGCAGTTCAATAGTGTTGAAAGATCTCTGTTGATCACATAAGTTGCACTATGACAACCTCAGCCTAGAACATCTTTGGTTACCTCGTAGGTAATCTCATACTTCTAGAACTCTCATTTAAACTCATATTCATCCTCTCGGTCACACTATTTTGTTGAGATATTCCTGAAATGGTCTTCTTCATCTTGATTCCATTATCAGCATAGTACTTTTTGAAATCATTATCTATATACTTTCCCTATTAGTTGACTACAAACACTTCTTCAAATTTGTCTCATTTTCAACTGTTTATTTCCATCTCTTAAGGCATAAAAAACATCATATTTCTTTTTCAAGCAATTGATCCATACATTCTTGCTTGAGTAATCAATAAATGTCACATAATAATTTGAACCTCCAAGAGAAGTAACAGTTGAAGGCCCACATACATTCTCATAAATCAATTCCAATTTTGTACCTTTTTGCTTCCTTCCAATTTTAGAGAAACTAACCATTTTCTGCTTGTTGAAAATACAGCTTTCACGCAAACTATGGTTAACATATTTCAATCTCGATAGCTTTCCTTTAGATTGAAAACACTTTCATTCATTTTCACTCATGTGTCCCAGCATACAATGCGTCAAATCAGAATTATTACCTGAATAAGCAACCACATCAATATCTCTATAATTGGAATTGAGTGATGTAAAGAGTTCTAGATTTATTTCCTCGAGCAACAATCATGACTCCCTTAGTATTTTTTCGAGCACTAGCACTGAAAGTCACATTATGACATTCTTCATCAAATTATCCAATTGATATCGGATTACACATCAGTTTAGGTACAAGCTTCACCTTATGAATTTTCTATATAGACCATTTTACATCCTCAAATTAACATTACCAATACCAACAACATTCATATGTTCTCCATTAGCAAGATATGCCTTTCCATAATTCTTAACAACATAGTTTTTCATAATCTCATGATGTACAATGGTATAAAAAGAAGTTCTTGAATCCATCACCCAAAAATCAATAGGATGTCAACCAACAATAATAAAATATCTTGTACCTCGTTAGTCACCACATTAGCACTGTCGTTATTATTTTCTTCCTTCATTTTTGGTGCTCTGTAATTCTTCTTCATGTGTTTAGTCTTGCCAGAGTTCTAGCATTCCACATTCTTTCCAGACTTGGACTTGCTTCTACCATTCATCCACTTCTCATCTTGCCTTTATTGAGATTTTCTCTTAGCCCCTTCCTTCATTCTCGACAATAAGGGCATAACTCGATATTTGGATTTTTCCAGAATCTTTTCTGTGGACTTCCTCAATAGGAATGATATCACTAACATCACTAAATTTAAGTTTCACATTGCCTATAGAGTTACTGACAACAACTTTCATAGGCTCTCAACTATTCGATGGTGATGTCAATAGGATTAGGGCATAAACCTTGAAATCAAATTTGATCTTGACTGAAACTAACTCATTGATAATTATATTCAATTTATTAAGATGTTCTCCATCTTTAAATTAAATATTTTTGTCAGCAGATGTACCTTGTTGTATGCAAATGGCTTCTCATACATATTAGACAATACATTCATCAAATTCACCTTGATTTTCTCCACTACCATATTGTAACAAATGTTTTCGACAGAGTCAATCGAATAATACCCAATGCTTGACGATCAAGGAGTTTTCATTCATCGTCCTTTATTTTTTCTGATTTTTCATTCAAAAGTGGACGGTGTAATTTTTTGTTGTACAGATAATTCTCGATCTACATCCTTTAGAATTCAAAATTCTTAACATCAAACTTGTAGTTCCCTAGCGATGTTCCTTTTTCTCTAGTCATTGCTCGCAATCAAAACCAAAAGATCTGAAAACAATTTTTTAGAATTATAATTTTATTTTTATTCTCTTGAGAGCAATCAATTTGAAGTAATAAAATAAACACTCTAGAACACGCTAAATGTATAGAGGTTCGCCCAAATATGAGACTACGTCCTCTATCGATGTTGCAGTAATTCATTATAATTAAAAAAATGTTTATAAGAGAAAAATACATACCTATCTTCTCGAACCCCTCTTTCTTTCTTTTTGATGATTATTATAAAGTTGAAGGATGACTCCATATTTAATAAGATAAATTACGGCAAAATTGAATTTTACAAGAACACAAATTAGGATTAGTTTTGTGCAGTGGAAATAATTAGGATTGACAATAATTAAACTCCATAACTTAATATGCACCTGCATAACTTCTAAAGTAAAAGATAATGTGAATATAGAGTTATGATTGTGAATATTCAAACATGACATTTGGATTAAGATGATTGTAGTAAATATAATGGAATCTCCAAACAGTTATACTGTACTTTTATTCGTATATGAATAGATATACACGTTGAGACTCTTGGACTGCTACTCTGGGTAATCAAGGATAAGGTGTTTGGGAGTCCATGCATGTATATAGATGGTGTCATGAGGTCCTTTGAGGACTGTAAAACAATAACTACAATAACTGTATATCTAAATGAGCCCTAATTGGTGATTTATACAACAATGGAGCTTCCTGAGTTGTTAGTGTGAATATGACATACACATTGTGGACATTAGCTGTTGTAGCAATTAGGACAGACACACATAAACACTAGAAATAAATGCACTTATTATTGACCATATTGGTATTTGAACTCATACTGTACTACGTAGTGAAATTCAGGATCCAAAGATAATAGATGAATAAGTTGAGATATTGAGGAGACGATAAAACATCATATACCTAATCATGCTTTTAATCACGCATATCGTTACTTGATGAGCTTACTCTCAAAGGACGAGACTATTGTGTATTGGGTGCATACCCATGGTTCAATGGACTATCAACAGGTTCTTTGCATTATTCTTATACTTTTTAGCATTGACTACATTATCTTTCAGCTTGAATGTCGTTGCAGGCTTTTCTCAAAAGTAGGAATAAGGTTTTTGCAATGATCGCAACAGAATGTATAGAAATTGGATGAAATTCTCCCATGAGGTTCTCGTACACAATTGTGTTGATGTTCAGCATTGGCCCATAATCTAACATTTGGAGACTTTTTTTTCTTGGACTTTTGCTATATGATATATCCTGCTATTCAATTTTCCAAACATCTCCGTCATGTTTCCTCATGAAAATTCTTGTTGTTATCTTAATTTCATCTTGACTTGCATAGAGTGTTGAGGCAATCTTTTTAGCTTGTTGCACCCATTCATTCATGCTTTAGCTATGACGTCTAGATGGTACAGGCCCGTATAAGGGAGTTATGACATCCACATATAGGTTTTCGAAGAATCAAAATCTTTCTCTAATATATATATTTATATTTGCAATAAAAATATTCAGTTTCCATTTTAATTCATGTTTACCATTAATGAAATCACCTTTTTGTTTGTTTCTGACGCACTTGGACTATGCTATGGAGGCAAGGTTTTATATGCATGCATCTCTTAATTTAATTTATATATTGAAACCTTGAAAAACATAATGGATATTGAGATTTTTCTTATTTTACACACTTAAAGGTTTAAGGCGATATGATAGAAATGCAAATATAAGATGAGACAATATATATTACACTTAAAAATTGAAATTACATCACTACAAAAGTGAGATGTAGACAACAATCAATACAAATACTTTATTTAGGGCGTCATCTTATCTTATAAGAACATTTTCAAGAGTCTATCTAATTTTAAAAATCATACTTCATAATTTAGAGAACATCCATAAATTTAGAGAGTAATATTTTTTAAATACTTTAACAAGTTCTTTATGCTAAACACTTACTATTACTATTTCTAAAAATATTTATTATTTTTTTTATCTTTTATTTTCACAAACTTCCCTCAAAATTATTACATTATTTTCTTTCATTAAAAATTGAAATATTTTTAATGCATTTAATTAGGAAAAATTGCAGTAGTGGTCCCTAACCTTTTCAATTTTTGCAGATTTAACCATAACCTTCAATTTGTGACAGCGAAGGTCCCTAATCTTTTAGAAATATACAGCTAAGGTCCAATTGGATGGAAACCATGCATTTGACTATTAATTGACCAATAAAATCAAATTTTGATAAATTTTAACCAACTTAGAAGTGGTAAAATTGTAACTTTAGAATCCAATAATTAATAAATCAATCAATCAATCAAACATAAAAAATCAAAAAATAGAAAGAATTTTTCTCCTCCAAACCCCCATCTTTTTCCCACGGCCACCGACAATGTTTTGGCATCTCCGTCGATCGACCATAGCCACCAAAGGTGGTTGGTTGTAGACAAATACAAGTGCCAAGTAGACCAATCGTTGTTGACCATTTGTCTTCCCTACATGGGATCATGGGACAATTATTGTAAAATCCTTCATTTTTCTCGAAAAAAATCAACATTTTAGATTCGATTCTGGGAACCAAGATCATCACCTAGAAGCCATAATATGCAACTAAGATTCAATAATTTCAAATTTCAAACCCAATTTATTGAAAAAAAAAATCCACATCAATAATGATTTGATATTTCATGAACAGTAAAAGACTTCAAGGGTTTGAAAACTATCTAGATGTGGTGAGGGTTTAAAGAAATAGATTTTGCCTGATTGGTATGAATATATGTGTTCGATTTTTGATGTAATTGGCAAGTTTGTGAACAAAATGGATTATATTTAATATATTGTAAAAGTCAAGGAGTAAGTTACAATTATTAAAAATTGATCCCTTTTGAGGTACAAAAAGAGTTAGGTCTAGGATTTGAGAATGGAAAAAGAAGGAAAAACGGCGTCGCAATTTCGTGGACTGTCACTATAAATTGGCTCGAGCGACAGAAACAGAAACATTCTCGCTAGCATGTCGTCAGGATTTCACTTGAGCGAAACACCATTGCTTGCCTATCGTCCAGCCTTCGCTCGAGCGATAGGATTATCCGTAGAATTTTAATTCGCATTTTTAAGGCTTTTTATCATGGATATTCAGTCCTTAACCTATAGTATAAATACTAGAACGATTTTGAACGATTTTTTTCAATGTGGAACAGTGAGAAAACACATATTCTCCATATCCTCTTCATCAACTAAGCTTTCAACCTTCTACCATGATTTGTTTTTGGTTGTGAAAACATCAAATCCATAATCCAAATACAAAATTGCTACTTCCTACACATCTGTCAGAGTGCTGAAGATCAAGAGAAGGTGACTGAGTTCCAGTTGTTGGAGAACGCAGAGTTCTTCGTTGATTCATAGGAAATAGACGAACTCATAAAGTCGGAAGTTGGTGCAAAAACACGCAATTCAGGATTTGAAAATTATAGTTGGGAGTTGGTGTAAGAGCACGAAATTCAGGAGAGTTGTGAGAATTGTAGTAAGGATGTCAAAAAGTACTAGTGGTAGTCGAGTTTGGCGAACATAAGTTCTAATTTGTTTATAGTAGATTGTTGACTGGTAAAGTGCTCGGAGTTTTTATCCAGTTGAGATTTCTCCATGATCATTCCTTATGTTTGTTTATTACTTTCATATAACTGCGGTATTTCAATATAGGAAAAATTGGACTGTTTGATTAATTATCTAGAGGTAATTAATAGCGACTTGTTGCTAATTAATTATTAAGTTTTAATTCCGTATAATCACCTATTCACCCCCTCTAGATGTAGTTTGGGTCGAACCTCGTTATTTCAATATGGATTTGCCATTGTTTACTTTGTTGATTGCTAGTTTTGGATTTTTCTTTGTTTTATTTCGACTTTCGCACACTCCGCCTCCACCATCTCCTTCCCCGTCTTCTCCACTACCTCCGATGGTAGTGGCTGATCAGTGGAATGGCTATGATGTCGATGTTGTCGGTGGCTGTGAAAAAAGGGATGGGATAGGGATTGGAGGGGGGGGGGGGTAAGGGAATTAGGAGGAGACAACTTTTTTATTTTATTTAACTTATTTATTCGACGTAGTAATTCTAAAGTTATAATTTTACCCTTTTACTTTGGTTAAAATTGATCAAATTTTGATTTTATTAGTCAACTAACGGTCAAGTGGATAGTTTCCATCCAATTGAACATTAGCTGCAATTTCTAAAGAGTTAGAAACCTTCCATGACACAAATTGAAAGTTAGGATAAAGTCTGCAAAAATTGAAATGGTTAGGAACCGCTGCTACCATTTTCTCATTTAATTATAGAGAGTATGTTTGATTCTCTAAATTTGAAGAGTCAAATTCATTCTCTATTTTAAAATGTTAATTTAAAGACTCTTTTGGGGAATAATTTCAAAGTGTTGATTCTTTAAAATTGAAAATACCTTATATTTAAAAAACCTCTTAGAGATGCTCTAAAAACATTATTTGATTTTGTGTCATCGCAAATCTACTTTGCTTAAGTCACTATACAACGCTTTTCATCTTCTTTTGGTTAACGAATAAATTGGCTCCAAAAACTCACAATTTCAATGTGAAGTTAACCAACTTTATAAAGAGAGCAACGTTTTTCCCTGAAGAAAAAATTTGACAAGCCAATTTTAAATTCATTATAGTCAAAAATATGAAATTCAATGACGAAATAGTCAAATTGAAAATACACTAGACTCCCCACAACAATATTGAACGAATGTTTTTAAAATCCAAATCCATACAAAAAGTTGGAGCTTGTTGTAACAAGTTTACACCAAATAAACTGTCAAGTACTTATTCTAATAATGTTAATGAGATTCACAAATTTTTAACTACACATTTCATCAATTTTTATCAAAACTTAATAATAATCTGATTTTTAATTACACCATGGGGATTATATGTTAGTTTTGGCCATGAGTAAATTGGTCCAAACTGATTTGTCTCCTTTGACAATTCTAAAGCTCATTTAATAATGCCTTTGTAAATGTAGTTAAAAGACACCGCTTAATTAATTCATTAGTTTGTTCTAATTCACTTTTCGGTCGTATCAGTTTTGGCCATGAGCAAATCCATCTAATAGTGTGTTTGATTGACATGAAAATAGAAAATATTTTCCTTATTTTGAAGAAAATAAAAATCAACTCCCCTCAAAGCAAATATTTTTCTTAAAAATAAAAAAAATTAGACATATTTTTAGAAGTTGGAAAATATTTTCAATAGAAAATAATAACAATCAAACACTTCAAAGTAAGAATTTTGATGAAAAATTGACGTTTTCTTTGAAAAATAAATGCAATCAAATACACCCTAAATCGATTCATTCCTTCTAAAAACTCTAAAAGTTTATTCAAGAACGACTTTATAAACATGTTTAATGGCACCTATTAATTAGCTACACATCATTTTATTCGGTAATCCCAATCAATTTTTGAGTCATATCAATTTCGACCATGAGTATGAATGGATGGATCCAATTCGACACATCCCTATTCCCTTCTCACTAAAAGTTTATTCAAGAATGACTTTATCAAAAAACAGGATTTGTATACTTTGTAAGAGTATTTCCAAAAAACTCTTTAAACATAAGATACTCTCTATTTTAAAAAGTTAATATTTAAAATCATGCTTCACGAGATTCTTTAAATTAATATTTTAATTAGAGAGTGAGTTTGACTCTCCAAATTTGAAGAGCCAAACTCCCTCTCTATAATTAAATGCATTTAAAATGTTTTCAATTTTCAATATAGGAAAATAATAAAACAATATAAAGAAAAATTAGTTAAAATAAAAGATAAAAAAAATAATAAATATTTTTTGGAAGTAAAATCAAATATTAAATATAAAAAATTTGTTGAAATATTTCAAAATCTTAACCCTCTAAATTTATAGATGATCTTTAAATAATAAAATACACTCTTAAAAATATAGAAGGTCTCGAAGACTTTAACCTTGGCCCCCCTATTTCCCTTACCACTCATCCTGAGAAATTCTATTTTCACACCATTCTTTGCTTATTCCAGCGTTCCTCTTCACTCTCTCACTATCCACATTTGCTGTCCCCACTGGTACAGGTGATCTGGAAGAATTAATAACTAGAGTGTCAAAAGTAAATCCATTCGCAAATTATACTTGTATAGCTCAAACCTCAAATCCTCTCCCTATACTAGATCTGATCTCAGAGAAACTAAAGGTGAGTGAAAACCCCAAGCCCAGATCTCTTTTACGGTTACTCGTATGTGTGCATATGTGTTTCTATGATTCTTAGTATATATGTTTTGATGATTTGATACAGGGGCTGTTATTATAATGTGATTTGAATAGTATATTTGTTGAATAGAATTGTTTCTTGATGGGTTGTTCTTGAGCAAATGAGCCGACTCAGTGTAATTATGAGTTTATGACTGCAAAAACATTGTTAAAGCATGTGGTAAAATCATAAAAGAATTGATTTTTATCGGACTCTTGATGTTCCGTAGCCAGCTCTGGTTTTGGTGTTGCTGCTTTTGACTTGGCTTCCCCCATTTTTTGGCCAAGATCGTGGTTTTGGTTGAAGGAATAATGGAGCTCATTTGATGGGGTTTAAGTACTTTTTGCCAATAATTATGATACAAGCTGGATTTGTGTGATAAAACGACAAATATAACTATATCATCTGGAGTGCCCATCTGAAAGAGTTATGGTATGTTTGGGATGTTAGATTAGGCTGCCGGGCCATTATTATTGGAAATAAAAGAAAAGAAGGTAAAATCTTATTGATTGCAGTGGCAAGTCCAGTTTAATACTACAAGCGAAAAATTATCCTAATGGTGGAGTAAACATTTTATGCACGACCCTGCTGGACTACTTCATGATTTAACTAGGAGTGTAGTAAATAGCACAGTTTTATTTGCACTTCAAGTATTCATTGTCCCTATATTATATATGCAGCTATTGTGTAGAAGTTATATCAGAGCCAATTAAGTATTGTGCCAAATGCCTTAAATTTCTACTTCTCCATTGAACTAGTTTGTGGAGTTGTAATTTGATAGTGCACGGACAATCACGTATAGACAGTAGGCTTCCACGCCTGCAATGTAAAAGCTAAGCACACAAGTAAATGATTTGTAATGTCCTAATTTTTTCCCTGGTTCTTACTTTTCCACGTGACAATGCCTAAATAATCTTGGGAAGAGGAACACAAGTACTTTGTAACTTTTACTTGCTTCATAGGGAGGTTTGTAGTTCCATATCATAGGATCTGACAATGTTCTAAGCTGGTTTTTAACCGGTCACATGCAACTGATGATGAAAACCAGCATAGGCGGAGTACCTCACTGAGTACATTATAGAAAAAATAAACGATGCTCCTTTTTCTCTTTGCAAGTTCTAATAATTAGGGTCTCTACTAGGTTTGAGAGTTGGAATAAAAATCATCTCAGTGCAGATTTCTGCCAAAAAAATAAAAATAAAATTATCATTGTTAAGAGTACCACATTCTTACCAAACCTTCATAATTTTTACTGTTAAGATTTGATTAAAGAGAATATATGGCAGTAAGATAATTTCATTTTATTATCTGTATAAACTATAGATGATTGTGCATATAACTATATGGTTATTCTTGCTTGGAATGGACTATGAGAGAAAGCATAGGGACACATAGTTCCATATCAAACACATCATAGAAGAATATTTGATGCTACTTTCTCTTTGCGAATTTTAATGTTCGGGTGCTTTACTGGTTTGAAAGTTGGTTTCATGAACTATCTCCATTCAGATTTGTGCCAAAAATGAAATCTGTTCTTTCAGTTCTAGAGCGCCTTTTTGTTTTAATCTTATTTACTGTTAAGATTTGATTGAAGAAACTATGTGGTAGTGAGATATTTATCTTTTTATTAGTTGTATATATAATATAAACCACACAGAAATCCAGTTATACAGTTATTTATCATTTTACATTTTTTATCCTTTTTTTTTTACCCGTTCCAACCTCTTATCTGGTCATTTTGAAGTGGTTCCTTTTTGTTATAATTAGAACTCCACCCCCTCCATTTGCATAAGCTTAGCGAATAAACAATTGATGCCTGTGCTTCTTTATAAAGATGTAATGAACATATAAAATACATAAATTGTAGCATATGGAAGATAGTCCCTTTTTTTCCCTGGAATTTCATAATGTGTTCTCTAGCACTTAATTTTTGAGTCATGGACATGCCTTAGTCTAATAGGCACCTGAAGTTGTAATATGGTTTTCACAAGCTTAAAGAAATGAATTCTTGTTGTAGAGAAATAGAACTTTGTAGTAACTCATACCATTGGTTTGGTGTATCTGGGCCAACGTTTGCATTTCTTTGAGTGTTGAAGATTATAGTTCGAGTTGACATCGTTCTCTTTCAGCTAATTAAGATATGATTCTCTTATAGCTGAAAATCTCTTATTTGTTGAAAATTATGGATCTACCCGTGCATTTTATCTACAGAGCGGATTGGTTTACTTGGAAAAGAAACTACAGATACTATTGCTATTAGCCTATACTAAACAAAACAGGAATATGTTCCCGTCACTGGCAAAATAATGAATATGTTCCCATCTTTTGTATACTGACAACTTGATGATTTGTTTTTGATATCAATGGTATAGTTTCATCTATTTTGCATCGTCAGGCAAGTTTGAATAGATATGGGACGTGGAGTTAGCAGTGGTGGAGGACAGAGCTCATTGGGCTACTTGTTTGGGGATGGTGAGGCACCAAAACCTGTGACAGAAACCCGAGCTCCTCCAAGTGAAGGTAGGCCGGCAAGCAAAGAGCTTCCCCAAAAGCCTAATGCTGCTGCTTATCAAAGTGCAGATGTTAGTAAGCAGATTCCTGCAGGCATTCATAGTAGCACTGCAAACTACTTAAGAGCAGATGGTCAAAACACTGCCAATTTTATTACGGTATGTCTTAATTGAAACAAGTTGCTGATTGTAAAAATGTTTAATAGGTTCTCCCATCATATTTTTTAATTTTATACTGTGCTGTCGGTAAACATCCACAAGTCAAAAGCTTGCATAACGAGTCTAAATCACATGATGCTTATCATTTTCTTACATTCAACATGTGACCTTATCTCTATAGTTGAGAATGAGCAGACTTTAGCCTTTTGAGTTTTGAAGTTGGTGTCAAGACTTTGGAGCTGTTTCAGTGTATAGTCAACTTAAATATCTAGAAACTGAGGTTGCATCGACCTGGACTTGAGTTGCTGATATAGATAAGTTTGTTTTGGGATCAATGATTGGGCTCTATTCAACTCTGGTGATTTTTTTCAATTTTTATTTGTATACATATTAAAAATTAGAAACTTATTCAATTATCAAATTTGCCACAAAGACAGCAGACCAGAAAAAAGAGAAGGTATGTTCACGACCTGACTTCACGTCAGGCCTGAGTTTATTGGATCCCAAGGCATTTGAATTTAACTGTTTTCAATAACAATAATAACAAACAATTTTTCTGCCCCTCTGGTCGGTTCCCATTCCAATAAATGTGACTGTCTAGTATGTTTTCTTAAATAAACTTTCGCAAGTATACTAAACTTAAAGCTCAGAGTAAAAAGGTGTTATTTTCTTCATTATTTTGCTGATATTACTTTCATATAGATGACTTGATGTTTTGAGCACCTTCACTTTGATACGTGAAAGAGATGAACACCATTTTTGGTGTAGAATTGGAAGTTAAGAAATCACCAAGTACTTCAACAACAAAGTAAACCATATTTACCCATTTAATTTGTGTTGGCTACATGAATCCTTTTTCACTGCTTTGTATTGTTAGTTACTTCATCTATTATAAAATCTAAAGCAACTAGATACTTAGCAACCATAAAAACTCATGGTAATTTTAGTCTACCCTTTGGGAAAGTTGTTGGAGATTGATCGCTCTTATGAACAAATAGATATGCCTGAACTAGCCAGGTTGTCTGTTCCTTAATTTATACTCAATCATTGCCACCTTAGCTTGTTGATAAAAATTCTCGTTATCTATCTTATCCTTTGTAGTACGATCATACATCCAACTTAACTCATTTTCTTTATATACATCCTAGAGACATTCTTTCAATGGTCCAACAATCACTACCATAAATCATACGAGGTTTATTAATTATGCTGTATGCCTTTTAACTGCACAGGGGTCTTCCTGTCGCACAATTTGTGCATTATTTGTAACTGCTCTATTTAATCCAACCAATTCTAATACTATGCATCACATCCTCTTCTACCCCTTATTCCCTGTTAAAACAGACGTAAATACTTGAAACTGGTTCAGCGATCCCCAACAATGTGAGGGGAAAATAAAAAGAAAAAGAGAGAGAAAGTGGAAGATTATGTGCGACTTATGAGAAATGTGTGTATTTTTGCTTCTTTATGCTCCATGAAATCTTGCATCACTTACCTACAATTATCACTCATCAAATACTCATACGCGGCGCTAATCAGAATTATTCATTTAATGCAGGATCGGCCATCGACAAAGGTCCATGCTGCTCCTGGAGGCGGTTCTTCCTTGGACTACCTATTTGGTGGTGGCAGCAAATGAAAGACATACAAGCCTGCCCAAGTGTCATTTTCAGTTGAATAATGTGAAATTTCTGGTGTAAACATATGCTGTTTTTACTTTTATGGTCATCAAACACTTGGTCATGTAATTGCACATATAGCTTGGGGTTGTGTTCACTGTGTTTTAAGAACTTATTTGCTGTTAATTTTATATTCGTAGACTGTGTAAAAGTATTGCATGAAAGAAACTGAAGTGTGCATTTTCAACAATATAAGCTGAGGCCTCAATTTACAGTTCACCAATGGCACAACCTTCTTCCTCCCCACCCTTGAGTTTCCTGTAAAATCGACTTGTAAGGAAAGCGTGCTCTATTATAAGCGTTTAATTACAGTCCATTCATCTTCAGAAGAGTATGTTTTAGATTTCCTGTTTTTACACAACTATAGTACCATTTTTTTAGCAACAAGGTCTCCAAAAAGGTTGCCTAATCTAATTCAATAGTTACAATCATGTGCATGGAATTTAATTTTAAAATCGATTTATAAAAAATAATTTTTACCTTCTAATAACCCCACGATGATCGAAAAGGGAAGGCTTTTAGAGAGCCTGTTGCCTTTGGGGGGAAATACTCGAACTGAGTCCTACTGGGTAATTAGATGGGGTGGAATCCTGTTTAATTTTTGAAATAGTGTTTTTTTTTTTTTTTGGGAGAACATGTGGTTGAAAATAAAGGAAAATTTTCGATTTACGTGTAATATTATTTTATTGGATATTGTGTGATTGAAAAGAAAAGAGAAAATATATTAAGCCCCTGTTTGAGCCGCATTTTATTTTTCATTCTCATTCTTCCATTCATTTTTAACCACACATTCTTTAATAAAATAATATTTTTCATCACATCAATAACTTTCCTTTCTTTTTCAACCGTATATTCTTCATCAATTTATTTTCCAAAATAATATGGCTCTAACATAACCTAAAATTTTAATGGGCCCAAATGGGGATAAACTAGTTTACGTGGCATTAGAAATGATATGTTCAATTAAGTGTAGAAGTACTGGGCTCAATTATTTTGACTTATTATATAATGCATATGGTGTCACTTAAATTGATTGTATGATATTAAGTTCTTGTTTGGTAGATATTTTTTGATATTATATCGTCTAAAAAATATTTTTTTTTTGAAAGAATGCGTTGTTAAAAAGTAGATTTTTTTTAAAAAAAATGACTTGTAAATTATTTTATTGAGAAAATATGTAGTTAAAAATAATTTTTAGAAAATAGAGCCAGATAATAGCTAAATAGAAATGAAATTATTTTGGTGATTGGTGGGCATACCAGTCATTTAATAATAAGCATTAATATTTCAATTTTCGAGTAAAATCTTAAAACCCCAGTTGGGGAAAACCAAAAGTTATCCAGTTTCTCTTGTACACTTGAGTACCTCAGAATCACCCTTAAACCCCAGACTCTACTGGGCTTGCTGTGTTCTTTGAGCTCTTTATCAATGGCTTCTCTGCCTTCTATACAGTTTTCATCACTGCCCAGGTTCTATTTCTTTATCTTTTATTCCGTCTTAAAGAAAATTCTTTATACTTCTGAATCTTATTATCTTATGCATTCTTGGAATTGATTAACTTACGAAGCTAAATTCTCTTTTTTGTGTGAGTCTGTATGTTTATGTGTTTAGATTCTTTACTAATAATATTGAAAATTGAATAGAACATTGAAGTTTAGAAGTGAATCCTGATAATAGCTGTGATAATGATGATTTGGGAAAGGTTGGAACTCAATACTGTGGATTACAAAAATGAATTTCTGTTTTAAATCTTCAATTTTTTCCTGTGCAATTTATGCAGGTGGCACTCAAGTGGGCATTTCTTTCCCTATATAAACTTGGTGAAATTTCCAGATTTTAGATTGAAGAGTGAATGGGTACTTACATCAGTCTCTAAGAAAAAAAGTACGGAGTCGTTATCTCAGGAGACATTGGATGGAGAAGCAGTAGTTGTAGGAGAGAAGAAACGTCAAACAACCAAACGAGCTTCTGCAAGGAGCAGAAAAAAAGGGACACTGGAGACTCCAGATAAAATTTCTGTTGTCAATGGTAGTCTAACAGATGAGGAAACTGAAACGACTTCAGGCTCAAACAAGGAGGTGAAGAAATCCAAAACTAGAACTCGAAAAAAAGGTGCAGCCTTTGTAGAACTATCATAAGCAAGTGTTTAATTTTTATATTTTTGGCACTTTCTGCAACTCATTTGTAAATAAAATTTAAACCACAAATTTGCAATTACATGACTTGCAGCTGCATCTGCCTCTAGTACCTTGGAGGAAGAAGCAACTGAAAAGAAAGTGACAAGAAGGAGAAGAACTAAGAAACCGGCTGACAGGGTAGAAAGTCAAGGAAGTGAGACTGAGTATAGTGATAATGAGGGGGACACATATCTTGCAAATTTAGATGATGATAATGAGCAGGAACTAGAGTTTGATATAGATGAAGGAGAGGATATTAGCTTCACATACGGCTGGCCACCTCTTGTTTGTTGCTTTGGTGCAGTGCAGCATGCTTTCGTACCCTCCGGTAGGCGAGCCAACAGGCTTCTAGACCATGAAATGCATGAACGGAAGAAGGATGCTATGTGGGCCCCTGAGAAATTTGTTCGGGCTCCTGGAGGATGTTCAAGTAATGTTGCAGTAGCTCTTGCGAGTTTGGGAGGTAAAGTTGCCTTCATGGGCAAACTTGGTGATGACGCCTTTGGTCATGCCTTGATTTATTATTTGAATATCAACAAGGTTCAAACACGATCAATTCATATAGATGGTAAAAGAACAACAGCTGTATCACATATGAAAATAGGTAAGAGGGGTGGCTTGCGGATGACTAGTGTCAGACCATGTGCAGAAGATTGTTTATCAAGGTCTGATATCAACATTGATGTGTTGAAAGAGGTGAGATACCATAGCTTCAATTGGGAAAAAAGAGTTTTCTTTCTTTCTCTTTTTTTTTGGCATCCTACTATTTATTTTTGTCTTCATTCGCTTTATAGGCGTGTCTGTTTTACCTTTTTAAGTTGTTTGATTGGAGGCAGAAAATTAGAAGATAGGATGGATTTCGAGAAGTTGTGAAATATAGAAGGCATTGCTAAAAGTGATAGTGTACATATAGATGTATTTCTGTTAAGCAAGTAGAAACTACTATTTTGTTAATGTGCTCATGCATTTGCATAATCTTTATCCATGTCTCAATTAAGTTTCAAACGACCGAATTCAAATTATTTGCATTTATCCTTTATAATAACAATTTCTAATTAAACATGTTTCAGGCATACTTTATGCATTTGTTGATCAGTTGCTAAACATATCATGCAGGCAAAAATGTTATATATCAATACATTTTCTCTTCTTGACCGGAATATGAGATTAACTGCATTACAAGCCATCAAAATCTCAAAGAATCTGGGAGGGGTTATCTTTTACGATCTCAACCTTCCATTACCTCTTTGGCAATCTAGTGAAGAAACCAGGTCGTTCATACAACAAGCATGGAATCTTGCAGATATTATTGAGGTCACTAAACAAGAACTTGAATTTCTCTGTGGAATTGAGCCATCAGAAGAATTTGATATGAAAGACAATGATAGATCTAAGTTCACTCATTATGAACCAGAAGTGGTTGCTCGGCTATGGCATGAAAATCTCAAGGTTTTGTTTGTGACAAATGGGACTTCTAAGATTCATTACTATACTAGAGAACATAATGGTGCTTTAAATGGAATGGAGGATGCACCGCTCACTCCTTTTACTTCTGATATGTCTGCATCTGGAGACGGCATTGTTGCAGGTAAAGCCGTGTTGTCTATTTCTTGTTCTTTTTTGGGTCGGGTGATTTTCAATGAAAGTTTAGCTACAAGATGAAATGAAACTTTCATGCAAATAATTATAAGCTGCTGGAGTCACTCTCTTTCACCTAGAGGAAATTTCATGTTCTATTGCTTTAATAAAACTGTACATAGATTGATGATAGAGATTTTACTACTTTTGCATGACTATTAGTTGACTTTCTAATCAACGTGAGGACTTGGCTTGGTCATACATTTGAATTATTAAACTACCACTAACTCTTGAAGAGGTATAACGTCATCCTACACTTGGCTATATTAATTAGTATACCATTTCAATCATATTTTTAACATTCCTCATATGACTTTGTAATGTGCATTTCTTGATGCCTTTTGACTATTTTCTTTGTTGGTTTTATTCGCCTCATTAAACGGGAAATTTATTTAAGTATAGCCGTGATTAATCTATGTGAATGTCTCGAAATGGGTCGAAAGCATAGTGTATTGTGCCATGCCATCCAAAACAAAATATTGTAATGTCAGACATTTCTTTCTGAGATGCATTTCCTTAATATGTTACTTGACGTGAGGGACAGATTTATACTTAAATCAGATCACTGTTGTAAAGTACTTGTGATTTTTAATCTTAGACTAGCATAATTTCGCTCCTGTGGCGAAAGTTACTTTTATATGACATGTGATTTTCGTGCATGGAAACCCCAGCATTTCTGTGTTCTCTGCTAATCCTAGACACATGGTTGCTGCATCTTGGAGTTTCCAGATGGCTCGCAAGTTCTTTTCCACTAATTACATAATATTTTTTATGAATTAAAATTCCAGATATCTCGTGCTATTACACGTAGCTTAGTACATTCTGACATATGCTATTTTTATTTCACAATTACATGTATTCATGAGGCATGGCATTTTCTCCGGAGTCTGCATTTTGTATTAAAATAATAGAAGTAGGTCAACTTTGTTTTTGAAATTGAAGCTTCTTGAGCTAATTTTAAGTTCATCACCGGTTCAGGTATCATGAGAATGTTGACTGTTCAGCCACATCGTATCACTGATAAAGGATACTTGGAAACCACCATCAAGTATGCAATGAGCTGTGGCGTCATAGACCAATGGTTGCAGGCACGATCACTTGGTTTCCCTCCCAAAGAAGAAATGGAAGTTGTCGACTCTGATCCGAATGGCTTAAAATCAATCACTGAAAAAGAATACAGAACTTTGGTGCCTGCAAGTTCATGAAGGTGATCCTCTGCTTCATGTACGTTATTCTGCTTATACCCTTGAAGCGTAGCATTGTCTTCTCTGTTCATATCATCCTTTCTGGCACTGCAAATGTATGGATGTTTCTTTTTATACCCATCAAATTTGAGATGAGGTGCGATGCCTGTGATCATTGAACTAGAATTGGGAAATCGCAAGTTCTGGCCCCAGATTTATCTTGCTGCTGGCCACTCAGCCTTTATACATCAAATTTTACATGCCCAGTTATCTTCGATTAAATTTCTGACCTAATTGTTCCAATATTTTCTGTACTTGTGTCTTCGAATCTACAGTTCTATTGACAGGAGCTAGGGGCTAATTGTGTGAGCTTTTTCTGTTGTCTAAACAGGATCACTTAGTTTTCTTTTATGGTTTTCCTTGTAAAATTTAATGTTACTTGTGTTTTTGTCCTCCCATTTACCCTTATTTGAGCTGGTATGCCTCTGTGTGTACCCTTTTGATCGGAATAATATCAGTTCTGGACTGGAATGGTTCATATCAAGGTTGTGGGAGGGGCGGCCCTCTCTGTCCCGTCCGGTCGGAAATTTTTAGGAGGGGATAGAACTAAATTCCCATTTCTAGTACCGTTTATTTATTTATTTTTAATGTCATTTTTAATTTTTAAATATAATTAAATTAAAAAAATAAAAGTTGGGAAGTTTAGGGGTGAGGACTATGTTTCCATCCTTGCCTCTATTCCCAAGGCAATGCAAGAGGAGCATTTTGTCATTCTTATTCCACCTGAATTATATGAACTAAGACCTACAAATTGTAAAACCAATTGTTAACATCTTAAATTTTTATATGGAGTAGTTTAACGTTAAAGCACATAAATGTCTCGATTTCAAATTTCATTTCCTCCTATTATAAATATTTGTGCACGAGTTACTCGCTGCACAAAAAATGAAATCATAATGAATTGCAATGTCATAATTGAACTACACGTGACCTAAAACAATATTTCATTATTGGCTAATAAGTATGAGTGTATACGTGTTGCTCCTTAATTGTCCCGTTACTTGAATTTTAAAACTTCACAATAATTTTGACCTTAGAGGTGACACCTCAAAAAATTTAGCGAGGCGTAGAGAGTTTTTGACATCTCTAAAATCTTGATAAACTCCAAAATTATATTGACATATCGAAATTCGCATGAAATAGTTAAAAGGATAATAAATTTGAACTCGCATCAGACAATGTTTTGTTTAAACTGTTGTACTAAACATCTTTATAACATCACCTTTAATATAAAAACTTCTTGCATTTTTTAATAATCATATTATATAATGTTTTCTCAATGTACAAATTCTTTGAGTCCATTTGGTAAAGTGAGTACTCACAATAACAGATGGTTTAGGGATAAAAAGGTATTTACTGGAAAGAAAGGGACACATTTGACTGATTGAGAGAGATAGGACATACCGGCATAAGGTAATAAAATGAATTACAGAAGGGCATTTTAGACCATTTGTATTCAGGCTACAATTTTTTACTGGAAAGAAAGGGACACATTTGCTAATTTTTATTTCTTGTTTTTTTTTTTTTTCAAAAATATTGTATTTATAGTTTAGTTTTATTAATTTTCTTGATTCTAGCGCTTTACTTGCATAACTAGCTCATTAAAACTATAGAATAAATGTTGGGGAATGATACGTAAATCAAGTTTTTAGTGAACACTATTTCAAAATTAAGGATATAGATTTTAAATTTCAAAAATCAGGTTTTCATTAAAATTTATTTATGATTTAATTAAATAATTATATATTTTATTAATAAATATATAAATGTCACAAATATATGAAATTTGGTCATAATTCAAAAAATTTATAGGTCACAATTCGTTCATCGGTCACAAATTAAAAATTTAAAAGTTACAATTAGTTCATCGTTCACAAATCACAAAATTTATAAGACACAACTTATTTTATGGTCACAAAACATCAAATTATAGGTCATAGATTACTTTTATTGGTTACAAATTAATGAATTTGTAGATCACAGAATATTTATTGGTCACACACCAACCAATATATTGGTCACAATCAATAAATCATTTGTGACCACCACTAATACAACACCACCGTCGTCTCTGCCGTCGTCTCCGCCGTCAATACCAACACCAACACCACCAATACCACAGAAACACATCACCACTGCCAACACCAATACCACATAAACCACCATCGCCGCACTACCACCAACACTGTCACAGCAATCACCACCAATCCACAACCACAACCACAACCATCGCCACCACCATCTCTATCACAGCTACCACCACAACTACCATCTCCTCTATCTTCATCTCAACCACACCGCAACCACCAATCTCCCTAAAAAATCCCTAAATCGTGATGCCGCATCACGATCACCACCACGAACATCACCACCATCGCCGCCACCACCAACAATCGCCAAAATCAGCACCATCACAGCTTCCACCAACAATCGCAAATGGGTGGGTCGAATTCGAACTTATTCCATAGTATGCAAATCTCTCAGCCACTTCAACACCTAATAAATTGAACAAAATTAATAAACAAGCTATTTTTCCACTAACACACATTTTGATAAAATGGGTTAGCGACAACGGCAAGAGTCATCGTTTGAATGTTGTAGGTGCGTACCTATGATGAAGGAAGCGGACTTCCAACCACCGGATCCGGGATGAGTGAGGGCGGCCTTTGAAGTCGACGGATCCATGGACGGCGACGTCTAAAAGTGGAGTTTCGGCATCCAAAACGAGAGTTCTGGTGATTGAAGATATCAGCATATCTCTAGAGGTCAACATCCCCACTACACTTGCAAATTTGGTCGACATGAAAAAGAGAGGCGGTGGTGGTGCCGGCGAGGTGGTAGTGCCGACGAGGTGGTGCTAGTGGTGATGGTGCAGGCGGGTGATGGCGGCAGGGATAGAGAGAGGGGGGAAAGAAAATGGGTGGGTCGGTCGGTAGAGAGAGAGAGAGAATGAAATAATTAGAGTTTGAAATTGTGTAGAATTGATTTAAATAAAAATTAATTTAAAAACTATTAATTAAAACCTGATTTATGTATTATTAAAGTTGATTCTGTATTTTTGAAAATGGTAACTTAAAAACTTGTGAGGGTGTAATTTTCTCATAAATGTTTAGCACTATATGTGACAACACACTAACATTAAACTGTACAACCAATGAAATGTTGATACATGAGACCCTTTTCATCGAACATATCATTTAATGTCATGTGTTAAAACATTAGTAGTGAACAATAATTATTGAATATTGAATAAACACTCGGTCTATGCTAAATGTAGAGTCACATAATAGACTGATATTAACATGATCAGCAAAAGAGAAGAAGCATATTTTAAGGGCCCATAGAGAATAGCCCCTACGGATACCATCTATCGATCGTTCGGACAAAAGCTCGACTTTATTACTTTTATCACCTATATATTGCGTGTTCTGAGGGGATTGAGCTTCAGCGGCAGNGCCCATAGAGAATAGCCCCTACGGATACCATCTATCGATCGTTCGGACAAAAGCTCGACTTTATTACTTTTATCACCTATATATTGCGTGTTCTGAGGGGATTGAGCTTCAGCGGCAGGGATCGAAGCGAAGTTTGTTGCTCTTTGTTCTCTTCCGAGTGTACTCAATTTATCGTCTAAATTCTCGCCGATTCTCTTATTTTCTTCAACTACAACCATTCATTTTGAAATAAACATTTTACAAATTTTGCTGCAGCAGTTTTACTCTTTTAAGTAATTGTGGAGCAGCAGAACATATCATTTTCTTGCTTCACTTGTGCAGAATGCCTCTGCTGCTCTACCCTTTCCAGATGAAATGACAACTCGAGCAAATCGATTGTTTCTGCAACTTCGGGAGAACAATAATTCTTAGCAGTCATAGCATTTGATTCTTGAAAAAGTTCATCGAGCTTTTTATCCATTTTGCAGTTAGCAGGATTATTTTCTTCCAAGATAAGAGGAAAAGCCTTTGGAATGCCTGCAGAATTGCACAAAAAGTTGTGTGACAGAAGAGAGAAAGCACAACCAGAATTTGAGCACTGAGATAATTCGTGAATAGATAATGGTGAGTCGAGACAGTTTTTGGAAGGATATCGAAACGATTTAGCACACGATTGCCAGAATTTCATGGGCATGGCTAATTCGGATATTTGATTCACCTCCCCTTCATATTTGATACGCTTGCTGCAGTTGTTGTTCGGCTCATCAATTCGTTGAGGAAAGAAGCCACCGGGAAGATTTTCCGGTAAAAGAAAGGACGATCTCGATAAATCTGTTCCCAACAACGAGGGACCTGCAAAATGGACATTTTAGATGACGGGATATATATGATATTGCTTTTTGAAGTCCTTGACATTATCTCCACTAACTAAGCCTCCGTTTGGGAAGAGCTTATAAACGGTTTATTTTATAAAGAGAGAGAAATGAGCGAGGGATAAGTGGATCCATTAGAAAATATGGATGAAAATAAAATCTGACCATTCATAAATAACATACAATTTTTGCGAAATGGAGGCTAAATTGAGAACTTGGTTTATCGAAACAAATAGAATACTCTAAGAAATGCTACGTCTTAATTTCGTACCGAGATGAGTATCCAGTTGAATCTTTCGTCGACGCTTATTGTGCCCTGCGAGGCTCTCACGACAACTTCGTTTACCTTCATCAAATTCTTCCAGCATGTGAAACCTGTAATGCAAAATGATTATTTCAAATTCCTACCAGAAATATACTGTAATGAACTAATTTTGAACTCTGTTATGTTGACCAGTTAGATAGTAGCTAACTTAGGAGTAAAAGCCCACAAATACTACTAACTTCCAGCCTGAAACCATACAGATTGTTCACTCATTTTCTTTAGCTCAATCTTTTCGTTGGGAGAGGTATATTAAAGAGACGGTTGTGGCCACTGCCCGTTGTTAAGGTTTTCAGTTGTTCTCATAGGCATATCCAGACACAGATAATTTTCTTAACCGAAACATTTAGGAAAACGATACATAGGTAAATTGCAAAATTCAACAACCACAATAACTTAATCACCAATACAAAGAAAAAGTGCAATTATAATGACTACGTGAAACAAGATGAAGACAGAAGGTGTATATCCACCTGCTACATTGCTGACAGAACCTTTGCTCGATGCTGTTAACAATAACAACAGCTGTCTTTGAGTGAACATCACATACTTTATGCCTTTTGTGATAGTCCTTCGAGAAACTTAGATCCTTATTGCAACCATACACTTGGCAGACAGGCAGCCGTGAACGCAAATTTGTACACACAGATCTTTTTGCAGGTAACTGGGACTGTGGGGAAGATATGACGGACTTTTCCTGTGAAACTGGAGTTCTATTGATTTCTCTCCTAGCAGCCAAATTCTCCACCTTCAAATTAATCTGTGGCACTGTCTTATCTTTGGCTCTAATGGAAGAACTCGAAAATCTCGATCCTAATTCGATTTCCCCCGGAAACAAGTTAAAAGTATTAGTAGATGTTGGATTATCATGCATCTCTGCAGTTGAACTCCAGGCCGGACCATCCAGAAGCGAATTTATCGTCATATCAGGCAAACCAAATTCTGTAAATTCTGTTCCCCCATCTCCTTCTATAATAGGAACTAACATATCCTTATTGAAATCAGAAAGTAGTTTCATATCTCCCTGTGGTTCGATATCATCTGAAAACAGCAGTCCTCTCCCCTCAAAAGCATAGTATAAAGACTCCATCACCAAACTAAAATTGCTGATTCTATAAAGCAACACTGTTTAAAGTCAACAAACCTCACAGTACCAAATATTCTTACTTTTTAATTTCTGATTATGCACAAAATCAAAGACAGAAACATGATGCATCAACATGAACAAACCATTCAGTTTCTAAGAACAATCAATACACTTGATAAAAAAAGGAAATAAGGGAATAAATGCATATTCTTGTTCTTCTTTAAAGCCTAAGTTAGCCTTACTCGATACAGTATAAATTCACAACGGCATAAAATAAGAATATATATGTATATTCTCGTTCATTTTTACAGACCAATTTATTCTTAACCCATATCGTATAAATTCTACATAACTTCGTACTGTGAGAATCGCAAAATAAAAAATAAGAGTTGAAATATATGAAACTTATAAAATCAAGAAATCTATGCAAATAGTTAGGTACAGAAATGCTAAAAAGCTTCTAAATATAGTACCCAATAAAGAACAAAAATTTCAACAATCAGATTTTGAAGTAACAAGAATATGATCAATAATCAAGAAATTAGAAGCCCTCAAACTCAACAACAGAAAAATAAGCAATTAGAAGAAAGCCTACATGAGAAAACAGATCAAAACAAGTAATATAAACATCTAATAGCAAAATAAACCCATAAATTTCATCTAGAATCATAAATGAGGAGAGTTGTCAATCTTTACCAGATGAACAGTGAATAAAGAAAGAGAATCTGAAATGCAGAATGTCTTTTAGTTTTATGCATTAATTTATTCAAAGCACAAGGTCTCATGAGATACAGTGAGAGTCAACATCATTTCTACTACCCCATTTGAAAATCAGGTAAAACCTGGGTCCTTTATAGCATTTTACATGTGGCAGTATGCATGTTTGTGTTAGTGTGTGAGAGAGAAAGGGCAGAGAAATAAATTAAAGAGAGATTCTAATTGAGGGAAAATTAGGTGCGTCTAATCACTACTTTTCTTGAATTAGATGTATCTGATCCTCTCTGTTTCCCACCAAATTCGTCCAATAGTAGAAAGCAGTCATTTTCCATCGTTAATCGATTATAATTGGTGTTTTTGTTCTATAAAAATCCGTTGATGATTGATAATTGATTCAAGGGTTGTTTGAAAAAGTGAATTTATGTAATCATTCTAGTTAGCCTTGTTAGCATAATTTGTGTGACTGTAACATAATTAATGGGATTACTTAATTATGGGGATTACAATTTGCTTAACACTTAACTATGGGGGTTGACTCTCAAATCATGTACATATTATTGTCTCTTCCCCTTTTTATAGCATAGGTTCTCTTGCATAAGTACTACCTCTTGTATTAGAAATACAATTCAAAAATATAATTTTCCAATTTTCTTACAACTTCTCTACTTTCTAACATGGTATCAGAACTTAGGTGCATCTGAAATTTCTTTTGGCCTGTCCTCTCTATAATTTTCCCTTTACTCCAATCGTCAACCTCTGAAAAATCATTGATCATCACAACCTTCTAACTTCACTTTTTAGCCTCTACTTTCTGGCTTTATGATGCAGAAAATAGAAATATCTCCTTTAGTTGTTATTAATATCTCCAAATTTATTACCACAACTATGACGGGTTCCAACTACAATTTATAGGTTCAAGGAATGACAAGTTTTCTTATTGGGCGCAAACTTTGGCGCATTGTCATTGGTAATATCATCAAACCCACTCGTGGGATAGATGAAACTGATGAAAAATATGGAAGTCGTCTTGCTTGGGTAGCAAGAATCATCAAATCATCATTTAGTTCTGGAACACTTATGTTCCTTCAATTCATATTCAATTTGCAACTTATGATATTGCACATTATTATCAATTGTGGACAACTCTGCATAATCCAAAACAAAATGCTGGGCAATCTGTAAATGATTTCTTGGCTCAAGTACAACCTATTTGGAACGAACTATCTCAAGCCAAAATCAGTTAGTATCACTTCATCTCATCCAAGTTCTTATGGCTCTTTGCCTTGGGTATTGTAGGTCCCAAGAAGTTTCAATACCATGATGTAAAACAGAATTACAAAAGTAAAGAAACAAAAATAACTAGATCAACACAAGATTTTTCGGCCC
>CAIGRN010033742.1:0-20756 GCA_903798345.1 Fraxinus anomala
TTGAAAATTGAAACACTTTGAATGCGTTTAATTATAGAGAGTGAGTTTGGCTCTCCAAACCCACTCTCTAAATTAAAATGTTAATTTAAAGAGTCTCTTGGAGCAAGATTTTAAATGTTGACTCTTTAAAATAAAGAGTATCTCATGTTTAAAGAGTCTCTTGGAGATGCTCTAAGGGTCCAAAATCAAATGCAAAATATTTTGCAATGAGATCCAGATCATGGTGTGAAGTGGGCAGGGACCAAAATATTGTTATCCACCTTTTCTTCTTCCCATGTTTAATGAGTTTGTACATAGGTCACTTGAAATGATATCATGTCAAGTTAACACAACTTTTTATATTTAACTTATTTTATGTTATACCTCCCAAGGATGAAGAAAGATTTACTTTGAAAATCTAAATGAGTGAAAATTTCATTTCGAGATTCACGTCTTGGAAAGTCTCAGTGTTAAAGCTGTTAAAAGATCCACAAATAGGAAACAAGTGTTGCACGTCGACATTTATACAGGAATGACTGAGTGGGTTATTACCTAAGCAAGCCAAACCAGCAGCTGATGAAGCCAAACCAGCAGCAGTAGGGAAATTATTATAGGAAGCAATGTGCACGTGCAGTTTTTCCCAATCCTTCTTTGCGATCTTAATACCCTTCTCCTCATCCTCAACATCATTAGCTCGAGCCCGAAGTTCCCTCAAACAATTTTGGTATCTGTCTCCGGAAAGGGATATTTCCTACACTAACCAGGTATTCATACATACACCCTGATATTAGAATCTTTTATATTTTACATCGTAATTTTTGAAAAGCTCAAGGAAGAGAAACCAACGTAGAACGACAGAACCAAACACAAATATACAAGGATGAATGATAGATCTAAATTTAATGTCACGTAACATTACTATTTCCTGTTATTTAAGTGAGACATCGAAAAAGTTTCGATAATGGCGATAAGGTAACCAATCTAGTATTGCCAAAAAAAAAAAAAAAATTCATTAAACAATAAATCAAATGAATGGACATTTATTGGAAGCTAAGATATATGCCTGGTTTACATTTTTTTTTTTTCTTTATCAGAAATGTAACATTCCTCATATCCATTTCTAATCTAAACTGAGACAATAATATTGGCATTGGAGGCTGATTCAGCTTATGGATACATGAGTAATATTCATTCCAAAAGTAAAGCTTAAAAACTTTTACACAATCTCACACCTTCTCTCTGAGAATCAACAAGTTTTCACTGTTCTCTTTTTCAAATCTATAAGAAATAGATAAAATCACCAGCAAACCTACAGTCCTACAATTTTCAATAAATTAGAATCACCGGGCTTTTGAAAAGTCACATGGATTAATTAGCTGAAATACTGGTAAAACAACAAAAATAACATAATCATAATTAATAAAACAAACAAACACATATATAATGGATTGATAAACTTAATTATATACCTTGCCGTTGAGCCACATACGGTCGTGGGTGAAGGCAGGGCTAACAGCGACGGAGGTGGTGGTGCAAAGGTGCTGCGGATCGAGAGTGACACTGATGCTATCATTAATAGGCAGTATCAAACTCTCGTTCCTCTTCCCCCAGTACTTTATCACCGCTATATTCGTCGGCGTTTGTGCCGTCACCATCAACACCCATTTCTCCGCCATTTTTTCACTTCAATAAAATGCGTGAATTCCGATGCTAGAGAGAGAAAAAAACTGTGTAGAATCAGATCTCACTACCCAAGTAAATGTGGATCCCTCCCTCTCTCTCTATTTATATGAGTGCGTTATATATACAGTTTTCAATATATGATTATAGGAATATGCGGCGCCAGTGTGTAGACTGAATGGTCATAGAGAAGGAACCTCCATTGTTGAATGAAATGTTTGTTTATAGTTTGGTGTGGGCCCAATGCATGAAAAATATATATAAAAAAGTTTTAGACATAAAATTTATTTTTTTTATTTTTTACTTTTCAACACCGACTTACTATATTTACTATGTCGAGTCTATTGTTACCACATCGAATTTTTTCTAGAGCTCATATCGATGAAAAAGTTTGACATCTCAAAATCAACTTTCTGCCAACTCTAATCTATAGCGATGGCAACGGGGCGGGATCGGTTACCACATCGAATTTTTTCTAGAGCTCACATTGATGAAAAAGTTTGACATCTCGAAACCAACTTTCTGCCAACTCTAATCTTAGTAATCTAGTTCATTTTCAATGGTTTTTGTCAAAAAAAAAAAAAAAAAACCTACTTCTTGAACTCAATCTACTAAAAATCGAAAGTAAATAGATCATTATCGACTAAAGAAGGATATGTTAGTTTTGTGTATTTACCTTGCTTTGTTAAACTTGCGCTACTATTGTGAAATAATTACTTCTTTAAAAGTTAGTGTTTGGTGGAGATTAAAATTAAATTTTTAGTAGATTTTGATAGAAGTTTTTGAAATGTGTGGTTGAAAAGTTGTGGGATCCATGAAAAATATGATTAATATTGATTATTTGATTTTGATTTGGATTAAAATTAAATTTTAATCACGACCAAACAGGCTAAGCACCAAAGAAGTTTGTAACACACTTTCTTGGACTAGGTGCAACGGGTATATGCTATTTTTTCATCAACGCCAAATGGATTTCAGTGCCAGTCAAATCAAATGAAATTTATGTCTTTCAAGTCAAATAATGACAGCAATCTAATGTAAGTTTCACTTTTTCTATGTTTATATTACTAATTTGTCTTTTTAAAATAAAATTGTCAAGAAGTGTGCAATACCAAATATATCCTTAGTTTCAAATATGTAACCAATGAACAATCATGACTAAAGTTTTCTCTGCATGTACCATGGTCCAAGCCCGGTAAAGAACTTCGAAGAATTTCAACGGGCTTGGGGACTGCAGACAGTTGCTTTCCACGCTGACATCAGAGGCTGGTTATCTGAAGTGGATTATCTATTTTGTACGGTTCAATCACTAAGTGGTCCTAACTATATTTTCCTACAAGTAACCAATGACCAATCTAGTTGAACAATTAAGTGGTCCCAACTACTATACGATTCAATTACCAAGTAATTTCGACTTAATTCTATACAATTCAACCACCAAGCGATTTCGTCTAAATTCTCTTGCAAGTATCACACACTATTACAAGAGACGACGTTGATATCAGAATTACGTAGCATTCCAAATTTTAAAAATTTCTTAGTTGATAACATTAGTTGAGGAAATGAAAGTCATTGCTATTGTACCAATGTTGCCAACTAAAACAGTTATCATGTAGGCATAGCTAATTAATGGAAATACGAGTTACTCGTGCTCTCGGTTCCATATCACTCGTTAAAAATCAATGTCGTATTACTTGTAGCAAGTAGATGAAACTCTTGAATCGATACTTGATGTTTAGCTCAGGTTTAGCACAACACAGCACTAACCATGCCATGTGCCAACTTGTCCATAGAGCCAGGTCGTGCTCGGGCCAACTATTGGACCTTGCAGTCTCACAGAATTTTAGGTGAGTTGAGCAACAATGGGCCACATAGGCATAGCTAATTAATGGAAATATGAGTTACTCGTGCTCTCGGTTCCATATCACTCGTTAAAAATCAATGTCGTATTACTTGTAGCAAGTCGATGAAACTCTTGAATCGATACTTGATGTTTAGCTCAGGTTTAGCACAACGCAACACTAACCATGCCATGTGCCAACTTGTCCATAGAGCCAGGTCGTGCTCGGGCCAACTATTGGACCTTGCAGTCTCATAGAATTTTAGGTGAGTTGAGCAACAATGGGCCACCTCGAAATCATGCCATGTCGAGTCCAACCCATCCATAGGGCCAAGTCATGCTAGGCCTAGCTATCGAACCTTACAGTCTCATAGAATTTTTGGTGAATTGAGCAACAATTGGCCATCTAAAATCGTGCCATGCCGAGTCTAACCCATCTATAGAGCCAAGTGATTATCAAGTCCTCGACAAATATCAAGCTGTTATCATATGCTCATACACTATAAATCATTTTTCTAGTAAATTGCATTCGTTTTCACAATTCTCAAATTCAAAGAAGAAGAAAAATAGTTTAACAATGTAACAAGATGCCCAAGAAAAAGGCAAGAAAACGTCACTAAATACTATCTAAATGAAAATCACGGTTCTAGATTGAATACACCCTCTTCAAATGACTTCAAAAACTATGTCAAAACTTGTCATTGAGAATTTGCTGTTATATCCTCTTCATGCTAGAAAATTAAAATTTAGTCTGAATGTGGATCCACATCAATGATAACAGGAATCCATAGACAATTCATTATCAGATTCACCTGTTATTCGTTTGCTTTTCTCCGAATTGGATATTACTGTAGACGATATTCTTTCCATTAAGTACTGAATCCGCTATGTTTGGCTCCCGACACATTCTTTTTAGCATTTGCTTCATGTACTGCAATGATTACGACATCACCCTTCTTTGCAGTATCATTAGAAACCTGAGCCATCTTAGTGATTGGATCTAATGCATCATTTTTGAAAACTATCCTACTCGTATGACCTTCAGGATAATCTCCAGCCACTCTACTGGGACATGTTCTCCAAGACGGTCACCACCAGTACTATTTGTTTCTTGGAATTCAACCATAAAATCGTCCCTAACGAATGCAATTCTCTCAGTGGTACCAGATGTCGACACCCCTGGATCACTTTCGTTGGGAAGCTTTACTGGTGAAGGATCTTTTACAACTGCATATGGTTCTATAGTATAATTTGTGTTCCTTTGACTTTCAGTAACTTGAACTGCTTCCATTTCATCATCATTTTCAAGCCCATTTTATATAGGTCATCATCTGATTCAGGCTCAACGATATCTTTTCCAAGAGTCCTGGTCTGAAAGGGAATATTCTCTGGAAACTTGCTGCTCAGACCTTCGTAGTTATCAACGGTGGAAGAGAAATCCAACAATGGAAGGGTCCGTGGATGTATGAGCACTTCAAGGGTCAGAAGGGCATGTTTACAATATTCAGAAAGGCGTGACCCAGTTTCTTGCATGCCTGCAAATTAAAAGAAATTACAATCATTAGTCAAGATATTTCACAACATTTTTTGGGTGATACGTATCAAAGGACGGACATCAAAGATAGTTTCTTGTCATAAAGAACATGTTTCAGTCATATGCACACGATAATCTGCGATGTCTTTATCAAATTCAACTGGAGCAAAGATCCAAATGCTAATTTGGAGTGTAAACTTGTTCATACTCCATTTCAATAAACTAAAAAGATAATGGAGAAGAACGAAGATTACCGCCACGAAAAAGTTCCAGACCAAGGGATAAATATGGCTGGCGAACAGGACCTAGTGAAAGAAAAGATGCTAATAATAAGAAGATTCTCCTTGGCCCATCCCCCTTTACAGGCATTTGTAGCAACTGTAATAAGAAGGTTATCCACATTTGCTCGCCAGCTCTCGGATCTCAACGAACCGCCCTATTAATAATGGTTATGTTCTTGTGCATATCATGATTAAAATAGAAGGGGAAAAAGAGAGGGAGAGATGGTATAAAATGAAACCATTCCTGTTACATAATGTTTTCAGATTAGAGGAAAAACCAATATCTGAAATGGGCAACATACTAGTAAAAAGGACAAGTGATTCAAAAGCATAATCAAGGATGAGCACTATAATTTTGTAGCCCGCTAGGACACGGGTCGACCCAATGAGAGCATCTTGATTTTGGCCCTTTACCAACATAATTTTGGCACTTTATAAGTAATGATCGTGCGTCGAAAGTTATAGCTCATGTTAGTAGATTTTGATTGAATTTGATTAAATGTATGGTTGAAAAGTTTCGAGTCCTATAAAATATGTAGTTAAAATTGATTATTGATTTAAATTAAAATCTGAATTTTAATTCCTACCCAGCAGGGGGCATAACACATTTAGGCTAGGCACTACACATTCTCATATCTCAATTAGAGAAGTATGAAATAATCATCATCTTTGCTTCTTCTTTTTTTTTTTTCACATTAGGACACCCACTAACTTTTAAATTTATTTATACTCTTCCTCTTCCTCGTTTTTTTTTCCCTTTCGTTTAAAATTATGTTATTTTATCAGTTAAGTTATACTATAGACCCAAAACTTTGTGACAAATTTGATGACTTTGATTTTGGCTTCAAACTAACCTCATTCATATTCGACCAACCTCACGGGTCAAGTTGTCATGCATGCGTATATTTTTCTTATTCTTACTCTCTCTTTAGGAGTTCTCCCCCATTTTTTTTTTTAACAAATATTTAACTTAAAAAAAGGAGGAATTATAATTAACCTAAAGAAATGAGGTTTTAGGACAAGATAAAAAATAATATAATAAACATATTCAAACGAGCAAGAATATGCGTGTACTCATCACTATGAATTTGTTTTGTTCTGGGTTCCTTTATATCATTACTTTCTTGACGTTAATTTTTATGGTTATGCAAAATATTTTCTACATATTGGGTTCTATTTTATCATTTCTTGATGTTAATTTTTGTTATTATATATTTTTTTCTTTCTTGGACGACGATGGCATATGGATTGATTACACTGAATCAAGAAGCTGTATTTCCTGCAGGTTATTTTTAGAAGGGCTCAACCGACGTATGCTCCAAAGGTGACTGGAAAGCCATCTCAAGAAATTTTGTCTTGTCAAGAACCCCATCACGGATTGCTAGTCATGCTCAAAAGTACTACATGCATCTTGCTGATACGAAAACGATGAAGAGGTCCAGACGGCAACTGTTGGTGGTGGTGCACCATAGCCTCCGCCCACCAATTTTCTAGTCATGGTGCAATGGGGACTTCAATCACCAATTTTCCTAGTCATGGTGGCTACAATATGACAGATGCCGTCAATGGTGCAGCAACGGTACTCCCTCGCTCACCAATTTTCCGACTCATGGTGGCTACAATATGGAATCCAATGTTAATGGAGGTGCAACGGTGCCTCCGCCTACCAATTTTCTTAGTGATGGTGGCTACAACTTGTCGGCCAATGTAAATGGTGGTGCAATGGTTCCTCCATCCATCAATTTTCCTAACGGTGACTATGACTCGATGGAAACTGTGGATGGTGGTGCAATACAGCCTCAGCCCACCAGTTTTCCTAGTCATGGTGGCTACAATATGATGGCCAATGTCAACGGTGGTGCACTGGTGCCTCCGCCCACCAATTTTCCTAGTCATGTTGGCTACAACAATACGACCACTCTCGATGATGTAGAAATGGAGCCTCCTACCCACCAATCTTCCCAGTCAGGCCAACACAACTTATAAATTTCCAATGCCAAGATGAAGAATAGAAAAAAAGTAACTAAACTATTGTTTCATAGCTTCGTGTGGTTGCTAATGAAATATTTTTTGTTACATAAAGATAGAGTTTAGATGTAAATGGAATGACAATACCAATAAGAGAGCAATCGTGACAAAAACTGTTAGTAATCATTTCTACAATATTGTACAAAATGTCATTATTAAATTTCGATCCCCCTATTATTAGCTATTGACATCTTTATACACCATTCTTGGTGTCTTAAATGTGCAAAATTACATCTCTTATTGAATATTGTAGTTGTAGTGTGTTCTTTGATCTATCATTTATTGAGGTTAATGATAATTTAAACTTTAATAACGCTAAACGCTAGGAGGAAACCACCTAGAATATGTTTGATCAAACACAGAATTAGATAAGACTCAATTACTTATCCCTCGTTCTATTACATATTCGACCAACCTTACCTCATAGGTTAAGTTGGTAAGAAATCGGGGGGTGCAAATATTTTTTCTTCTTTTTTCCGTCTTTCCTTTTGTATCAAGAAATTCATAAACAGAACTCCAGAAATCATTTATTAAATTTAGTCAATAACTCTAGGATCGAACCAGTTATGAAATGCAGTGGACAAATATTTAAGACATAAAGAAGAAAAGTAGTTTTTTTTTCCCGCTACTAAAACCTCTTTCTGTTAAAACTTTTACCTATAGAACCCTCCGAATTTCTCTCAGAACCTTCTTGCAAAATTGCCCAAGGATCGAAACCAAAAGAAGGAAAAGTGCATTGTATCAAAACTGATCAAATTGTGAAGTGATAGATAATCCGAGCGGGAATTCAGCGCCGGAGATGACTTGGAATCCGGACCATGACAAGCTTTACGAGGATGCGCTAAAACAGTTCCCGGAAGAGGATGACAATCGCTGGGAAAAGATTGCCAGTCGGGTGCCGGGGAAGTCTCCGCACGATATCAAGGCTCATTTCGAGGATTTATTCGTGGATTCTTTACTCTTTGATGTTCCTTATAATGAAGCAAATGCGGACCCGATCGATGATCCGATTGACAACGAGATTTCTTCAGGCAAAATCGAGACTTCGGTTCATTCCGATGACTCTAGTGAGCTTTCTTCCGAAGAAGAATATAGGTATTACATACATACTTACAAGCATAAATATGTTTGTATTCATCACCATCTGTTTTGTAGCAGGCTCCTTTATATCATTAATTTCTAGATGTTAATTTTTATTGTTACGCAAAATATTTTCTATCATTTCTTGATATTAATTTTTACTACGTGTTTCTTTGATTAATTTTGTGAAAAATCTTCCTATTTTATGAATTTATATTTTACAAATAATGACAAACTACTATAGAGGACAGGGGTATATGATCTTTTGGTTACACTAACATCAATGAGCTTTCCGTTCCTTCTCAAGAAACTGGAGCACCATCTCAAGAAACTATTACAAGCGTCTCGACATTACTGATCAGCCTCCCCTCACCAGTGTTCCTAGCCATGGTGGCTCCAACAAGATGGCCTCCGTCAATGGTGGTGCAATGGATCCCCTGCCAACCAATCTTCACAGTCAAAGCGGCAGGCCAAAAAGACGCCGTCACTAGTGGTCCAATGAAGCCCCGGCCTACAAATCTTCCCAGTCAAGGAGGCCAACAAAATTTCTGATTTCTGATGCCAAGTTGAAAGAGTAGAGAAAGGTACCTCAATGGTTTTTTCATAGCTTCGTGTGGTTGCTATTGGTATATTGTACGTGTTGCATAAAGAGAGTTTAGATGTAAACGGTATGACAATCTACTGAAATAGACCAGATTAGACAAGATTAAGAAAGACGAGCACATGAAC
Organism: Fraxinus anomala; assembly: GCA_903798345.1. Taxonomy (NCBI): domain Eukaryota; kingdom Viridiplantae; phylum Streptophyta; class Magnoliopsida; order Lamiales; family Oleaceae; genus Fraxinus; species Fraxinus anomala. Next base: position 9,152 of record CAIGRN010033742.1, read on the forward strand.
AGAAAAATTGTTAGCAGTCCTTTCCAATGAAATGCCCCATTTCAGCGGACAGAATGTAATTGAAGTTCCATCCCTCATTGCTCGACTCTGAATCCTATTATTAGCTATTGACTTGTTTGATGATCATATTGGTTCTGTTAAATTCATTTTATACAGTCATCCCTGTTGTTGGGAGTACAGGTTGGCAATTTCTCATTGGTTTTTGCACAAAATTTGCCAATTCGACATTCTGTAAACAAGGGTATAAACAAAGGTGTACAAGTAGCTTTACACTAGTTGGTTTCGTATTTTTAGGTCATCTCACATATAATCGTTGATTTCAGTCAAGATGGACGTGTCTAGTTGAAAAACTGTCGTCCAACTTTGGACCGTCTCGCTAAGACTAGTCACTAGAGAATTAAACTTAAATCACAGCTAATTTGTTTCTCGAGAATCAGTTCAAATTTGAAAAATTTAAGTCGACGCAACAGTAAGAGTAGGTGCAACTAATAATAGAAATTGAAAAGAAATTAAGTTGAAGATATGGAGACAATTTATTTTATATTCACATCAAATATCTCACTTGCATAAACAATTTACAGAAAAATGATATACAGACACTTGTTATCTTCTCTTTTCTTATTTTAAACTATTAAGTCATTAAAAAGTTGCACATCTTTCTATAATATTTTGAGAAATTCAAAAAGAATAATACTATTTAGCATCATTGGTGCTATAATACCAGTCTAAGTGTCCATATTTGACAGGTGTAATTAAATGAATATTTTGACATTGCATTTGAATAACTTATCATTTAATAACATCTAATTGCCACCTAGACTGGTACCAATATAGCATTACTCAATTCGAAATATGTAGACCGCAGCAACTGCTCCGAGAAATTCAAATCTTGAAATTGCACGCTTCTCTAACAGTATAGATCGAATTAGAATACACTGAGAAATTAGTGATATACTTGGAAGATTCCTCCCTCCCTCTATCTCCTTTGGAAGTTGAGGTACTTAATGCCATACGCAAAGACAATGCAGAAGAGAAGTGACCACCCAACATGGGCTGCAGCAACTGCTCCTAGGAAGTCATATTTGAAACCTAGGAATTCTCGAAGATATTGCTTCAATGGAATATCACCTAAACCTGGTACCTGAACTAATTCTGTCTTGTCTCCTACTTGAGATGTCACAAGCCCATATATTGTCCAAGCCACTGGAGAACCCCAATAATACCACCTCCACCATATAGGAATTTGCTGCAAATGTCATATAATCAAGAATATTTTTAGATTTTTTCTTCGACCCCACAAAAAGTTAAACTTCTTTTCTTTATTTATCCCGTCTATCTGTCTAGTGAACACTAAATGGGCATTTCACACTCCTAGGGAAACCATTTATCTTGTCCAAACTCTATTCCTATGCAACCATATTAATGTTTTAATCACCAGAACTCAGATTGAAAGCATTCTACTTCTAGCAATTCTAACAATATGCCTCGAAACTGAATATTAATTTGAACGTTTAATATAGCTTCGAATGCTTCTTGATTTACTTACCGTTCTTGGAATAAGAAAACCAGAGAACAGATTCCAGAAGCTGAGAAAGAAAGACATGACAATTGCAGCAATGGGGTAACTTGGAGTGAGTGCTACAAGCATCATCCCGTACAATGTGAAGTAGACGAAACACATAAATATGTAGAAATAGAACCAGAAGAATTTGTCTACTTGCCAATGGAAGCCGATCATAGAGTAAAGGAGAAGGCTATATATCAAAGTTTGGATAGCAACATAAATGGTTTCTATAGCCACCTGCGGGGATAAAGAAACAGAAAGGTGGATTAATTGTACACAAATGGGATTAAAAGATTCACAAGTGAAACTAATCGCACATTTAAAAGTAAACTTAAGTCGCCAAATATGATTTTTAAAGTTACTTTTTTTTTTTGCAAAGCGAACTTACTTCTCTAAAAAGTAAATCTCTCATACCTGAGCAAATGCATAAGGTAATGCTGAATACATCCCGGCTGCCTTCTCCCGATAGAAGACAGTTCTTTCAACTGCCACAACTGATTGCACGGAAGAAGTATTTGTTCCTCCAAGAAACATTACGGCAGCATACATAGCTCCAACCAGATTCATTAGATCTTGTTGTTTAGACCTATTAAAATAATAATTTTGTTGAAGATGAAATTTAAACAAACAAGTGTGTCCACTCATTCTTTAGCAACTTAGCTTTGAGATGAAGTAGTTGAACGTGATATATAACAATTGTGCACATGTTAGGTTCTTTGTTAAAAATATGAATCTGGCCAACATATGATATGACCCCTCTCTACGAGCTTAAGCTTTTAAACAAAAGGGGGTTTAACAAATTGTGAGCAAGACATTAACACGTCGGTGGAAGATAAAGGTCTTGTCTCAATGTTTGTTATGGAGCTTGACATAGACAACTTACAATTTCTCTCCCTTTTTCCAGAAAATTACTCCAAATATAATCCCGATAACCGTTGTCATGAAAAACCTGATGGCATTGTATTGTGGATGTCTCCAGTAAGACAAGTGTTGTTTCCAGAAACAAGCTTTGCACTGAGAAATGAAGGACTGGGCATATTTGGTAGGAAAATAGAGGTCCTGGGATCCCGGAGCTGGAGTGCTCAGTAATTTGATTAGTTCTTGATTCCTCCTGGGAGAGAGAATAATCAAACAAGATCTAACAATCATGGATATTACGGAAATCTTTCCATAGCTTTAACATTTTTTACCTGTAAAGATCCGAGTTGACATAAATTTCTATGAAGTCGAGGTCAAGTTGAGCCTCGACTGCAGAAGTGCTGATCTCCAACATCCAAGTGGCAGGATTATAACCTTCTTTGAGTTTAGGAACCCTGGGTACGGACTGGAAAAACAAGGCACGTTTAGTTCCAAGTAAAACAAGGTAACATGGATTAGACCGCACTCAGTAGGATAGAAGGAGAGGACATTTTATGGTAGTGTATAATCCCATCCAATGTTGTGTACCGTATGTTACCTATCTAAAATTACACGATAATACTTACTTGAAAATATTCTATTAACTGAGAAGAATGATGACCAAGAGGTCCAGCATAAATAACTTGACCTCCTCTCTTCATCAACAATAACTATAGAGAAGATGACATTATAGTTTGATAAGTAAAGCGACTTGCCAAAAATCGAAAATTTCCAACATTGATATGGTTAACTACCTCATCAAAAGATTCAAAAATATCGATGCTCGGTTGGTGAATCGTGCACACAACAGTTCGTCCGGTATTGACAGTGTTTCTCACAGTTCGCATCACAATTGCAGCAGCTCTCGCATCAAGACCTGACGTGGGTTCGTCCATGAAGATTATGGATGGATTAGCAACTAGTTCTACGGCTATGGTAAGTCTCTTTCTCTGTTCAGTCGACAGACCATCTACTCCCGGAAGGCCAACTAAAGCATCTCTTATGGGATTCAACTCGACCAACTCCATCACTTCTTCAACAAACATCTAAAGTAAAAATATCAGATTAAACCATTAAAGTAATAATGGGATTAAGAGCTAAGTGCAAACTGACACACCTTTCGTGTTTCCTTCTTTACGTCTGGAGGAAGACGCAACCAAGCAGAATATACAATCGACTCATAAACAGTGACATGTGGAGAATGAATATCATTTTGTTCACAGTAACCACTGATGCGAGCAAACGTTGATTGATTCTTCGGATAACCAGAAATGATGATTCTTCCTTCAATATATCCACCTGTTTTTCTTCCTGCCAAGACATCCATCAAGGTAGTCTTCCCAGCACCACTTACGCCGACCAATGCTGTTAGAATCCCAGGCCTGAAAGCACCACTGACATCTCTCAAGAGTTGAAGACGAGCATCTTCAATTCCTTGCTTTTTCATTTCCTGGTGAACATGCCATAATTGTCAAGGCTCCGGCTTGGATCCATCAAGAGAATGATGCATCTAAAATCTCAGTGTGACTTACAGTGGGCATATCGACATAGTAGTTCACATGATCAAATGCTAGTGACAAGGGAGTAAAAGGGAGCACCATCCCACGTCTCCTGCTCACATTCTCTTCCGAGTTTTTTCCTCCGGACTTGTTCTTTACTGCCATATCTATACCTGAAACATTCATATATGTCAAAAGGGTGAAAAGAAGGTAGCAGCATACAAAATACAAGGCTTCGTTGAAGGACGTGATGAGCAGAGAGAGCATGTTGGGCTGTGTGCTTGAAAGTAACTTACAAGTTACTTATTCTGAAAGTGTGTATAGACAGACTAAAAGAGAAACTTTTAAGCACACCCAAACACGCTTTAATGCAAGACAATTGTAAAGACCTCTTAGGAAGCACACATTATTACTCATTCAGATGGCAATGGATTTAAGAAGCGTTAAAATCAGAAACTGCAACTAATTGAGAACTTAATTCATTTGCCATGGAGAAGAATTCTTTCTTTTGAAAAGAAAAAAATTAAATCCCGACATATATTTTCCCATAAGCAGTTTGATTTACACAGCTGGTCCTTTGTGTATATCAAGATCATGCAAGTACATGGAGAAGATCTTGTGACGTTGACATTTCAAAACCAAATATATGGCGGATATAGTCTCAAACCTTCAGCCATTGAAGTAGAATATGTATTCTTTTTCTTCGGTTTGCTATCCTCATCCGAAATAACAGATTTAGTATCTCCAAAAGCTGCATTGGGTTTATATTAAGCAGTTAAAGCCAGAATACAACTTCTGAATTCTCTCAAGAACATGAATAAGCAAAGTCATATCTCACGATTCAAGTACGTCAATGCTATGATAAAGCAAATATTGAAGAGAACCGAAAATCCAAAGAGTGCAAGGACACATATCCAGTACATATAGCCATCAGAAAACATGCCCCTCGACTTGAGAAGAACCTTTCCTACTGTAGGTTCAGGAAATCTTGGATCCGTGTTCGGCTAAAAAACATGAAAACAGAGGAGGCACGTTAAGATAACCAGTCATGCTATAATTAAAATTCCGGCTAGTAAAAAAAGGTTTATGAACGATCAGAAGGACTTACAGTACTCCATCTTTTATCAAGAAATTCGTTTATTGCAATTGCATTCTGTCCATACATCATAGGAGATATGTAATAGCCCCAGATCATCCATGGTTCAATGTCATCTGCAGGCTCAGAGCATTCATTCGATGTGTCACATGTATAAGAAATGTATTGATATTTCGAAAATTTCCACATGTAGAGTTTTATAAACTAAATGGGTTAAATACACTGGTTTTAGCGAAATTTTACGGTGGTAACTAAATTTCCTTTCTTTCAGGTTGGTAAATGGACTTAAGTTTTGTTGAGATTTGGTCATTCCATTTATATCAGTTAGTTTCAGTTGCGGAAAACGTGTCATGGCAATCTAGTTATTTTCTGACTAGGCTGTTAATTAGATTGTCAGCTTTTCCATCAGTTAAACAACGGGCATGGACAGAATATTCAGACTGCAACAATCTTTGAAAAACAAAATAAGTTCAACGACCCACAAAAGAAAAGGACGATGATGATGACGATAAAAAGAACAATAGTGGCAAGATATATAAATCTAACCTTTAGCGATGATGAAACCCCCAAGGACAAAGACCATTAACAATGTAAAGGTACCAAGAGTACTTGCAACGACTTGTGTTCTTCCGAGTGCAGCAATAAAACGGAAGAGGGACAAAGCCATCTGGTGCAAAGCAAAAAATGCCAGTAATTGGCAGGAAAACCTGAAAACAGAACAAGACAATTTGATTGTCAATTAATGATATCATGTTTTCATTATTTTACGATGAACGTTGAAAATCATGGTAAAATTGACAAGCAGTGAGTCTCAAACTAACTATTGAAGTCAATATTTGAAAATAGAACTTATGATTTTAGATAAGTAGGTTCATTGTGGTATCTGAGCAAACAAAGGATCTAGATTGTTCACATGTTAGGCCTTGCATAAATATAATTCGAAGATATACCTACTAGCGGCAGGGGCAAATCCAATAGTGTAATAAGTAAGAACAATCCATATCAACGATTCCATAATCGAGAGGGGGATCCTAAGAAGCCAAATAGGGAGAGCAAAAGCCCAAGCTGGGTAAAACAGAGAATCCCTTTGTTTGAAGAACGTCGGAAGTCTAAAGATGGTGAGAGCAAGCTCTGCTGTACCATTGAACATCACATTAATGAGGCTGAAAAACAGAGCACCGTAGAACTTTCCTCCATCTACTAATTGGCCATGTTTCATCTTGGTTCTAAAAAATACCGTGAAGGCTATTATTGACATAATGGTTATCTGGAACGTCTTGAATATATACAAGAATGAGTTGCGTTTCATCAGCAGCCATTCCCTTGCCAAGCATGCGTTGAATAATTCAAGATTGGATATTCCGTATTTATCAGTCACCAAAGCAGCAGGATGGGTATTAGTTTTGTCGTAAGGAGTTGATAGCTTGTCGAAAAGATTGACTCCAACATGAAAAGAGCTGAAGCGATCAACAAACTCGGACACTGAAATATATCTATAAGGTTCGTTCTTCTTGAACCAGTATTGCTCTTGGTCCTTCACAGATGTAACCTCTTGTAGAAAGTCTGCAACTCCTTTCCTTTCCGGGCACTTGAATCCAACACTCTCAAAAAACTCGAGGATATTTTCACGAGGACCTTGATAGACAACTTGTCCTTCTGAAAGCAAAATAATGTCATCAAAGAGCTCAAAAGTTTCAGGTGCAGGTTGGAGAAGGGAGATTATCATCGTTACATCCATAATATGAACCATCTGCTTCATACACTTGATAATTTGGAATGTGGTTGAACTGTCCAAACCAGTTGAGATTTCGTCCATGTAGAAAACTTTTGCCGGTCCAACCAACATTTCTCCTGCATCCAGCCCACAATGAAAAAAAAAATGGATAAAACACACACACACACACATATGGCCAAGTGATCTATCAGATTCTTTGCACATACCGGTGGTTAGCCGCTTCTTCTGACCTCCAGAGATGCCTCTTCTCATCTCATCACCCACCATTATGTCAGCGCATATATCCAATCCAAGTATCTATTGGATACAAATAAACTCAATGATTATATTTATAGGTTCATTTTGGTTGACAAGCGTACACGAATCTATTGTCGGCACAAAGAGTAAACGAACCTTGAGAACATAATCAGTGACCAAACTTGATTCTTGGCCTGCCATTGCTGTGGCTTTCATGAATGCATCAATTTCTGGGTCTGGTTTGATTCCTGCATCTTTTTCTCGTCTTGACAATTCTGCAAGGAGATCATATCTGGTTCCTACTCCTAAGCAACGCCCAGAGAAGTCCAATGTCTCTCGAACTGTCATCTCTCCATGGTGAAGGTCATGCTGGCTTATATAAGCACAAGTCCTCTGAGGAATGAATTCCGACATTTCATGACCACAATACGTGATTCTTCCAGTTACCTATCCACACAAATTACAGAAAACAGTTAATTACACAACTAAGATTTACCATTATGGAGTTAAGGATGGAGTTTAAAGTAAAAAACATAAAAAAGAACTATGGGTTACCGAGAAGTTAATGCGATTTATAATGATAAAGTAAGATAATCACCCACCCTAAGATCCTTGTCTAGCACTCCAGCAAGGGCCTTCAACAATGTTGTTTTCCCGGAGCCTGGAGGCCCAAGAAGTAGTGTTATCCTAAACAAAATAAATTTGAAGGAAGCATGGAAAGTAAATTTGATTATATGAGTCAACCGGTTACTCATACTGCATACACTCTAGTGATAAAATGCTCATAAATCTAATGCGTATGCGTCGAGTTCATTTCTCGTTAAGTCAATGATCTACGATATTTTCATAAGCACACCTTGAAGGTTTCACGATTCCATTGACATCATGAAGTATCTTGACAACCCTTTTCTTTGAAGGGAAAAGCTTCACTTTTTCGAGAAACCCCTGCACACAACCGAAATTAGAATGAGACTTGAATAATTGTCGCCTGAAAATTTTAAAGAAACCCAAAGGAAATTCCATCAGTGTACACTGAAAACACATCTTTTAGCCCTTAAAAACATAGAATCTCTAGTTTTGGCTGAACAAATAGGGTAAAGTTCTATGATTTGTCAAAGTTTGTAATGAACCAATTGTATGAAAGAAAACCTTAATTATATATGATTCAAAATGAATAAGAAAAAAGCCATTTACCTCTATTATATTCATGGTAGAATTAAGCAGAGAAGGAAGTGCCCTTGATCCTACATATGCATCTCCTTCGATCGACAAATGCTCATACCTGACTTCGATCTTTGGAATATCGATTCCTGCCCTATTTAAAACATCAGAAACATTCAAAATTTAAATCCAAAATTCGAAAGTTGAGGCATTAACAACTCAAAATTAGCTAAGAGTTTTAAATATATTTTTCCCTCACCTATCTGTCCTGTTTCTAAGTCTCTGGAGGAACTTCTCGTTATCTTCTTCGACAACTTTAAGTATACTTTCCATAAGTTGCTTCTTTCGCTGAGTTCCAAGATTGGCAACATCAACCTCTTCACGAACTACTTTTCCACTGTCTAATACTTGGTTCATAATTCCTTTCCTCAATCGATCATAAGTCGGAAGCCTCTCAAGGGCAGTCCACATGAGCTCATCTTCATCGTTATAATCTCTCCCACTTCTCATAAAAACATCCCCTCCAGGTACTGTAAATGCCTCCCTAACACTAGCTGAAGCCCAACTTCTCGTGCTGATCGATGCCATACTGATTCTCCTACTAGAGGATCGTCGGCTTAAGGAAGTTGCCATGTCATCCCCGGCGAGTATTCCCGCCATGTTTAGCTTTTATCCTCGGAAACACGCGGGGAAAAAAAAAAGGATTCTTCAACNCGGAAACACGCGGGGAAAAAAAAAAGGATTCTTCAACACTAGATTTATCTTCCTTTCCAATCCCACCAAAAATCTTAATACTTAACTGTCATCAATACTGCAAAGAATTCATAAACTTTAATTCAGTAAACTAGTTAATTTAGATACTCCATCAAACCTTTGAATATCAGAAAATCTCTTTTCTACTCAACAATTTTTGGGTTTTTGGACAGAAATAAGCTGTTTCTACTTTATACAGATACAATCTTCAGCATACACCAGTTCTTTTATATTTACCACAAAATGAACCAAGCAGTATTAACGAAAAAAAAAGAAGCTGAAATCTGTTCATAATTTCGTTGAGTTCTATCAAATATTGCACATGCACTGAACGCACAAATAAATATACGCACAAAATGTTGGAAGATAATATATTGAAATGGTTCTTTAGACAGAAAATATTTAAGTTATATTAAACTTTGGAAAATGAAAAGAAAGAACTAAGAAAAAGAAAATAAAGTGAAGAAAAGTGAACATTTTCTCCTTCAAACAATAGCCATGGTACAAATTTTAATCTAAGTCAAAATCAAATAATTAATATTAACATTTCAAAATTTTTATCACAATCTACTAAAATCTAATTTTAATCCCAATCAAACACCCTTAATATCAGTTTACGACACTTGTTTCCTAAGATACAATGAATGAAATGTTAAGATTTTAAATTTCATCTTAAAATGTCAATCTTATCAAGAGGAGTACTTCAAATCCTTATAATTTAATCTATATTTTTATCTTTATTCGATACGAAATTATATCCCTTAACATGCCCCTGCAAGATGGTGGCTCGTTTGAGCAAATCAATCTTGAAATTCGTATGCTCATTTTTTGAGTTTTAATCGGACCGAATTGTTCGTTAAAATTTAACGGGCTCTGATACCATGTTAAGATTTGGGATTTCATCTTAAAAGATCAACTTTATTAAAAGGAGTTATCCAAACTCTTATAAATTAGTCTATATTTTCATCTTTATTCGATGTAACATGCCCCGCAAGATGGTGGCTCATTTAAGCAGACAATCTTGAAATCCGTGTGCTCAATTTTTTTGAGTTTTAATCGAATTGAATCGCTCGTTGGAGTTTACCGGACTCTGATATCAAGTTAAAATTTGAAATTCCATCTTAAAAGGTCAACATTATTAAGAGGAGTAACTGAAACATTTATAAATTAATCTATGTTTTCATCTTTATTTGATCTCGATTATATCCCTTAACATGGAACTTGTGGTAAAAGTACTTCAAATCACAAGTAACAGCGAACTTTGAAATAAAATTTCCCTCTACAAGAAAATGGTTTTGGAATGAATTTTAGAAAGTATTTTGCAAAATTTTTGATGTAATACTCAATACAAAAATGATATGGGTGCATAATAGACGTCCAAAAAGTCATATTTATATAAGGGGTTGTAAATTGAAGTATCACGCCTCAAACTCAACAACCTTCACAGAAGAAAGCACCCATTGTTGTCGTTGGCCTTTTGGTTGAACAATAGTAACACATATTCAACAGACCTCTCTTGCTCGCCTGTCGCCTGAGCGACAGTCTCATCGCTCGAGCGAGGTATGGAGTTAGACATTTATCCCCGCCAATTTTTTTTTTCTTTTTTTTTTCAATCCAATTTTGGACAGTAATTTTCCATACATCCGAAATTGTTTTTGAAATTCTAAATATACCACAGCGATCTACTCGATGAGTAGAACGAGTTAATCTATTTATATTCATAATTTGACTATCAGATCAAGTATGAATATTTGGTCAAATTTAACACGAAAATCACTTTTCTATATTTATACTTAATTAATTTTTTTATTTTCTAAACCAAATTCTAACACACAATCCCATAACGAAAAGAGAAGAAAAAGAAAGAAATAAAAAAACTTAATGGGACTGGTAGAAAGAGTGAATGAATAAGAGAGCACCCATACCACACAACCCACACCCACCCGTTGTTGATAAGCTTCTTTATTGTAATTTTCCAAAAATTGGATGATTAAGTGTGAGAACTGGACTGTTGACAGCATCTGTCTTGAAATAGAGACTTCTCGTCAAAGTTTGAAAAGGTGACAAATTGATTGGGACGGTTCGAATTTGAGGTGGTCCATGTACGAGGCACGGCCCTTTTATTTGTCACTATTAAAAATTACACCAAATCCATTTGTACATGAATGAATTTGTCAGAAATTCAACAAATTATTCACATGCGGGTGGGTCTCATGTAAGTAAAATATTTTTTAAAAAAAACCCCACCCACCCCCTTGCTGTCAATATTTGTGTTTTTTTTTTTTTTTTTTTTAGTTTTTCTATTTTAAATTATTTTCTTACTTTTTTATACTTTTATTTATCTTTTTCATTATTTTGATGGTGGGGGAGGGTAGAGGATGGGGATATGAGTAGGAGTAGTAGTAGGAGTAGGAGTAGAAGGGGTCAATTGAGAAGAAATATTTTTCTTTTGTTAGTACGTTTTAAATTATTTTACATGAATATATTTTTAAAAAAATTAGAACTTTAGCTACAATTACTTATTTATTTTTCTATTATTTGTTTATTTAAAGAGGAGTGTAAATTAGTGATTTTTACAATGTTTTAATGGAGAAAATACAAGAAAAATATTTTACTCAATGAAAGTAAACGATAATAACGTTTTGGGCAATGAAGGCAAATGA
>CAIGRN010033766.1:0-31158 GCA_903798345.1 Fraxinus anomala
AAACAAGGGAAACAAGGGACATAGAGAAAGAGAGAGAGAAGATGAGAGAGAGAGAACACGTTTTCCTTTTTTTATTTTCGAAAACAAATTTTGAAAATGTAAAAAAGAACACATTTTTAACAATCTCAAAATACACCCCCAAAACACAAAACTCAAAATGAATTCAAAACTCAAAACACAAAACTGAAATACAAAGAGAACGGCCCCTTAGTGCTTCAGATTTTTGTTTTAGGGGATAAATCCAAGTGAATCTACTAAAGTCATCAAGGAATGTTATGTAATATTTGAAACCAGAATTAGATTGAATTGGTGCTGGTCCCCATAGATCAGTGTGCATAAGTTCAAGCGGTATTTTGGCATGTGAAGTAGAAAGAGTAAAAGGTAGCAGATGGGATTTGCCAAACTGACAGGCATCACAGAAGGATTTGCTATTTTCTTTCAACTTTTGATTACAAGTTTTGAGCACTTGAGACATCACTTGGCTAGAAGGATGTCCAAGCCTCATGTGCCATACATTAGCTAGGAAATCTAAGGACTGTTAACTTGGGTTTTGACCAGGATCAATGGATAGGATGATGTAGCATTGTTTATTCGAGACACTAGACATCTAGGATTGACTCTGGGTATTATAGTGAGGGAAATCCAGCTGATACGATCCTTCCTTAAGCCTCCCTTGCAGCACCACTTCCTTCGTTAGCTTGTCCTTGACAAAACAACAATTAGAATGAAATTCCATGTAAACCTGATTATCAGAGGTTAACTGTGACACACTGATGAGGTTTTTCTTGATTTTAGGTACATGCAAAAGCTTGTTTAGCACGAGTGATTTACTGTTTAAAGTAGGTAGATGAGTTATGCCAAAATGTGCAATATGCAGTCTGTTTCCATTACATACCATAATTTCTTGCTTACCAGCATATTCAGTAGCTAAAGTGAGGTTTTGCTTATCTATAGTAATGTGGTTGCTAGTGCCAGTATCAGCAAACTAGGTTGGGTCATTCAGAGTGCTAGGGGAAGTAATATAGGCTGCTGGTGCTGCTGGTGAGGGATTGTAATTGAACCTCTGATTTGGTGGAGCTCCAGTGTATCTTTCATCAAATCTGAAGTTGCAGATGTTGGCCTTGTGTCCTATTTTTCCACACACGTGGCAGGTAGGTCTATCACCTCCATTAAAATAGCCACCTCTATTTCTTCATCTTTTTCCTCCTCTGAAATAGTTAGATGATCTTCCATTGGTGACTGGCCTATGAGTTCTGACTTGAGGATAGTTTGAGTCATATCTTTGAGTAAAGTTAACTGAGGTATGATCAAAACTGATTCCAGCCATTTCATTTCTCATTGTTGTAAGATGTTCCAGCCTACTTTCATAGGTCATTAGTGTTGATTGCAGTTCACCCCAAGTAATGTTGTCTCTGCTGTGAATTTGAACAACAATGAGAGTGTATTCTTCATCTAAGCCTGCTAGGACCTGAGTAACCAAATCAGAATGGGGAATAGGTTTCCTAGCAATTTTCAAGTTGTTAGCCAGCATCTTTATTTTGTTTAGGTATTGATCAATACTCAGCTGCCTTTCCTTGCCTTTTGAAGTTCACCAGTGAGAAAGATGATTCGAGATCTGTTTTGAACCCCATAACTTTCCTTCACAGCTGTCCATAGTTCATTTGAGGTTTTTACACCCATAACTCTTATAGCAATATCTGGAGTCATAAAAGAGTAGAGCCATCCCACCAGCAATTGGTCTGTAGACATCAACTGGTTATATTCTGAATTTCTTGTCATTTCGATGCTGGTTCCACTTTCACCAGCAACTTGGGTTCCAATGAACTCTGATGGACACGACTTTGTCCCCAGGATGTAGCCTACAATGCTATGTCCACGAATAATAGGCAGTCTCATGTTCTACCATAATAAGAAATTATTTTTGTCAAGCTTGACTGATACAACTTGTGTTAGATTAATACCAAATGGCGAGAGGTTTGGGTTTCCTTGTATTGAAGCAGAGTTGCTGCTGGATAGGGATGTATGAGCAGTGTTTCCTTCTGTGTTTTGTGGAGCATTGCTGGCGTTTGCCATTGAGGGCTCTGATACCAAGTTGAAATGCAAGAAAGGAAATGATAGTTTTGCTCGGGTTATTTCATTCATTATCAATGTGGTATAAATAATTACAAAGGAAGATTCTAGAGACTACAAGGAGTTTGTTAGCTCCCGATTTTAGGGTGCGTGTTGGAATAAAAATACAACAGAAAGTTAGTTCTAGCATTGTACGAAATACGGAAGAATTGCCAGCAAAGGAAATTAGTAGGAGTTAGTGTCTGGAAAGAGCTAGCTACTAACTCCATGCTGGATGGAGCTAGCTACTCTAACTCCATCCTGGATGGAGCTAGCCACTATTCTTAATATGTGACAGTACTCTACTCCGCTAGACTACCTTCCATCGGTCGTTTTGGGACTAAAGAAAATTTGATTACAAATTGTAAAAATCTCGCAATATGAAATTGAAATGCATTGAAAGTAAATTGATTATTGATTGTTTGAAAGCTTGAAATTACAATTGCTAAAAGCAGTAAGTTACAATGGCTAGTGTTGGGGACGAACACTAGAAAGTTTGAAAGATATTTGAAAAACTAATACCCCTATAATAGCATTCGGAACAAAAACCTAAGTGACAGGAGTAGACGTTTAAATGACGAAGAATCATATTAAATGTTTACCAATATCAGAACTATTTTACAATTGAAATAAATTATTATATGGAAATGAAATTACAACTCAAAGTAAACTAATATTTACAATATGCGATCGAAGTTGGACAAATTGCGATTGCGATGAGATCGTTTACCAATATCAGAACTATTTTACAATTGAAATAAATTATTAGAAATTACAACTCAAACTAAACTAATATTTATAATGTACAATTGAAGTTGGACAAATTGCAATTACGATGACGTCAAGGGACTTAAGCAAAGCTGCGATCACACGAAAAGACTGCGATCACACGAAAAGACTCAATACCATTCCCCAAACGTAGATGGCCCAATACCATACCCCAGCCCAATCCATTAATTGAAACCATCATTCTCGCAGCTCTAGCCTCCATTTCAATTCAGCCTCCTCCACCTCCCTCAGCCTCAGGTCAGGCGTCGACGAAGCGGTGGAGGTGCCCTGAGTTCGTGAAGTTCCGCAAGACATCAGCTGTTCGATTTGAACCCTAGACCAGTTGACCAGTTGCTTCGCCTCCGTGACTGCCGGCGATTCTTGACCCCGAAGAAGAAAAAATAGAGGTATTCCTGCTTCCTTTACTCCCGAGCTCAAATTAGACAATTGGGCAGACGTTAAAGGCCCTGAAAATCCAAAAATCAATAATTCATCCCCAGCAAACTTCAAAACCGCAAACCCAGTAAAATAATAAAATAAATCATACTCGAAAGTGAAGCGGGAGAATCTTTTGTATCAAATTCGTAGGGGAAGTCTTTAATGAGCTTTTTCAGGTCAATTGCTTTGAACTTTTTATTATTTTTGCTATTGGTATTGTTGTAGCAAGCGTGAAGGGGGATTTTAAGGCGTCCTTGGGAGATTTGTGTGGCTTTGAGAGGCTTCCGATTATGGATTTTGGAATCGGGATACATAGACGGGATTGGGAATGGAAAATAATGAACCCTTTCCTATTTTTTTTTCAATCCCGTCCCTGTTCCGCAGCTAACCAGCTCTTTCCTATTTTTTTGTTATGTAATATTGATTTTGTTCTAATGTTTGAATTTTTACTTTTTAACTTCAGAAATTAGCTTGCTCTTCAATTGCTCGAAGCATACAATTGATTTGACAATTGGCTACCTACCAGAGTTCCTTCACCCCTGTGTCTGCATGCCTCTAACTGTGAGTTATTGCCTTCTTTGTCACGGTAATTTATAATTTTGTGAAGTGTGAATTACTTAAGTCTGAACGGAGTATTGCCCTGTGAATTGCGTTGTAAATTGTTATGTGAATTGCTTGTTGATCTTATGTGAATTGTTATAGAATTTCCCCTATGAATTGCATTCAGTCGTAATTGAATATATATTGTTTATATTCAGATATGAAATGAATAGATTTTTTCAAAGAAAAACTAGTGTGGACAACGTAAATGTTGATGGGGGATGTCGAAAAAAATGAAATTTGATGTTACTAAACTTCCTATTGATCCTGGTCTAAGGATATCCATTTTGGATTACAATGCTAACATTCGAGATAAGTTTGAAGAGCATTTATGTTAAAAGGTTCATGTTAGCCCCAAGATCATGACTTTCCAAAATGACAATTTGGAGTAAGAGTTAGACGATTTAATCTTTTTTGGTTTAAAGAGTTCGGTCCTTGGTTGGAGTACAATGTAGAAAAGATGCTGCTTATTGCTTGTATTGTTATATTTTCAAAACAAGTTTTGGAAAGTAAGTTGGATGTGTGTCTTTTGTTGTTGGAAGTTTTATATATTGGAAAGATAAAAAAGGCTTCATATTCATGTTGGAGAACATGATAGTGCACGTAATCAAGTTCGCATTAAGTGCGAAGTTTTGATGAATCAAAACCAATACATTCAATCAGTTTTCTACAAGCAGTCAGAACAAGTAAGAAGTGCATATGTTACCTGTCTTAATGCATCTATTGGTTGTGTTCAACTTCTATTGCAACAATGGCACTCATTTCGGGGTCATGATGAATCTAAGGATTCTCTCAATCCAGACAATTTATTAGTTCTATTAGAATTTTTGGCTACTCATAATGAAGATATTAATGCCGTCACATTGGAATATGCTCCTAAAAATTGCAAATTGACTTATCTCTTTGTTGTGCTATGGGATTAGACTGATTATGTATTAATTTTTGGTGGTAATTATATGCATCTATGTAGAACTTGTTTTCATTTTAGATTCCATCTTGTATCCACTGTGTCTGTACTTCAATATACTCTAGCAAACTCACCTGGCTGCCATCAACCTGAAGCTGGAGTTCTCAGCAAAGCAAAAAATGGCATCCTCAGTCACCAAAAACTTCCCAAAATTCACTGCCGAAACTCTCAAGCTTGCCGCAAAACAATCTCAACGCTGCCACATCGTCCCTGTCCGCCTCCGCCGTGCCATCAAAAATTACATCCGAGGTAAAAAATCTAAAAATAAAAATACTAATAGTAACCAGAAAAATTGCACAAGAATATTTGGATTTCATACATTCCATAATTTGAATTGAATTCTTCGTTTTTTTAATGTAGAGCAAGATGTTGAACATATGAGGAGAAAGGTGTTGAGTTTGTCGCAATCATTCAACGAAATCAAGGAGGTGAATTTACTATTGCCGACCACGAGTTCGAAGGGGCTGGTAGAAGATCCACTCAAATCTATGGAACAGTCTCAGAGATGGAAAGTCAAAACTTCTTATGGCGATATTGGCCTCAGGTATCAGGAGGATCAGACCATTGCTTACTTGGCTGCGAGAATGCCGGCTGTTTACTCTGCTCTCTATCGTGTTCTTAGCGAGGTATAGAAGTGTATTAAAATGCATTTATCTATGTGCATGCAATGCCATTTTGTCCCCATTGTAGAAATTTGATTGAATGATATTCTGTGTCAATTTACTTGATTTTTGAAATCTGTACTATAAATATATTAAATTCCTTGGAAATTCTTATATTTGGATAAAATTGTCTATGAAAATTGAGGCCCAAGTTTTGAAATAAGAGAGGATATGTTTGGCTTTTTCCAAAATCCATTAGGATATTTAATTTGGGAGGGAAGGAGTAATAGAATTTGGACTTCAAATATGAAGATGTTACACACGAATATTTTACACGTTGAAATGAATTGTGTAGGTAAGGAGACGAGTGCCCGATTTTACTCCAGCTAAAGTATTGGATTTTGGGGCAGGAACAGGATCGGCAATGTGGTGAGAATGTAATTTGATTGTGCTTTCCTTGTGTAAATGTAGGACGAGTGCATAGGTTTGTTTCCATGTCATTATTTCTTCTATGTCCTGTTCCTTAATTTTTGGTTTTTAATTTCTAACTTGTGGTTAAATGATATAGGGCAATGATGGAGGTGTGGCCTCAGTCTTTAGAGACAATTAATTTGGTGGAGCCATCACAGTCGATGCAAAGAGCAGGACAAAGCCTTCTTAAAGGTAAAATTTTGATGCGTTGCCAGTGTCGTAGAGAAATGTGTGGAAATATTTTTGAAAGGGCATTTTCCACGAGATAATTAATAACTGGCTTTCATTTTTTATTGTGGTATTAGTGGGCTTGAGTTTATTGGTCATGTTTTGATTATCATTGAAGTTGCAAGTACATTGAAGTAGAATTGTATTAATTAATGACAGAAGAGTCGAAAGCTAGTAAATGTACACGTCTTGATTACCAGTCTAAAGGATTGAGGTTTCCGTTACCTTGGATTCTTGGAATTCTATTCGATATATGCACTTCTAGCAATGTGTAAATAAATTAACTTTTAGCAACTGGTCTTTATTGTCCTGCAGTTTTTGATATTTCTCATTTTATGCCCTCACTTGTCAACATTGATTCTTCTTCTTCTTCTTTTAGGATTCCCCTTGTTCTTGGGATGCTAGAACATTTAATTTCCCTTATAATGTTTCATTTTCATGTGATGTTCACAGGGAATGTTAGTACTGTGCCTTATTGATTTCTATAGTGGGTTACGAATGCAGGTCTAAAAAATTTGCCACTCATTCAAAGTTATGGCAGCATACAATCGTTAGCTAAGCATGCCAATAAGTCTGGCAGACAACACGATCTGGTCATTGCTGTAAGTATTATTCTTATTTCCCTCACTCTCTCTAGCCATTTGGCATTTATATTGAATAATAAAGTTAGAATAGTAGTTTAAAATCTTTATTCGCTTAAATTTACGTAAACCTAATTAGTTGCTGATTAATTTCTAATGTTTCATGCTATTGGGGGAAGTCATATGTGCTTGGCGAGATTCCATCATTAAAAGACAGAATCACTCTTGTGCGCCAACTTTGGGATCTTACAGGAGATATTTTGGTAAGTTTTGAAATCGATTTTATCATATGCTAATCTTATTTTGGCATCATAATGTTTTTGCTTAATACTTTTCATCTTTGTTTGGCATATCTCTAAGGCACATGGATTTGTTTTAATTGACTGCACAGCACAACACGAGTAGAATCAGTCATTTTTTTTTTCCTATAGGTTTGCTTGAAGAAAGAGATTTGTTATTCATAACTATTTTTCTACAATATCCTATTTATACTCGAGGAGACAATTAATCAATCCCATATTGGGACTGTGATTAGGCATATACCATATTTTATTGGATTGGGGATTGAAATCAAACTAGTTTTGTTTAGTTAGTTCATCTTTGTACCGTATTACATTTAACAGAGTTCGCCAAGATATTGCTATTTTACTTCTGAAACTGCTTTAATTGTAGATAAAACATAGTATGTAATAACATAACAAATTGAAAAGGCTTCAGAATATTTAATGAGCTAGAAAGCAAATCTGCAGCATTAACCTTGTTACAATGGTATTTGAACTTCAAACGTGTGTGGGGGACTGTAATGTAAGTCAGGTATATATCAGCAATATATGACATCAAAGTTAATTGTTTGGATGCACAAGGCAATTATTTGACATGTAGGAGCCTCTCTTTTAACTGAAGCCATATAATTTGCCAATCCCCAAAAGAATTCTCTCTTAAAAGGATATATGGTTAACATTCACAGAATTTGGTGACAGGCTTCATATCAAAATCCAATATAGAAAAGTGTATCTTCTATTAGACTTGTATTACAATATATAATTCACCTGTGATCTTGCCATGCATAATAACTTTTTCGAACATTATTATAAACACGGTAAGAGTTAGGAACTATTATTGTACATGTTATTTTTAAAGTTCTCGTGGTAAAAAATGAAAGAACTGTAAGCACAATTGTTCCGTTGAAGGAAGGTGAACTTGCGGATTTTTTGCTTTCCATTATCGTATCCAAATTCAAATTTCTATTGGAAACAGGTTCTGGTTGAACCTGGAACACCACAAGGATCAAATATCATATCTCAAATGCGATCACATATCTTATGGATGGAGAAGAGGGTAAGTTCTTTCATGCCAGATTTTACATTATTATGGTTGTATTTTTGAGGAGTATTTGCACAAAACGTCCATACGTATGGAGTTCATTTTGCAAAATGTCCCAACGTTGCATTTTTTGCATTTTCACCCTCTATTTCAACCTTTCATTGTAGGAATCATAATTTTCATCCGTTTCCATCCAATTTCTTTATAAAAAATTGTGACATGATGAATATATTCTCCTATTTAAATAAAACAAAAAGAAAAGAAAAATAAAGAAATAACTGCAACCATGCTTCTAATTTTTTTAAAAAAGTGCAAACAAGTCTTAAATAAATTATTTAAAAATTCGAAAAAAAAAATCTTCTTTCGCCTTTGCCATCCTCCTCTTCCTCTTCCTCCACCACCACCACCACCACCACCACCGGATTAAAGAACTAATTTCTGTATTGTATTATGAGCAAAGAACAAATTCATTTCACCTTTCCAAATTAAAAAAAAAAAACCTTTAGTGGCATGTATACCATAATGCCCTTCCCATGATGATTAATCTTGCTAAATGAAATATTCCGTGTAATTTGAGTTGTGTGGTATGGGGATAAAGAGGACAGTGTGCACTCTTTGTTTGGGTATAGACGGGTGAAACAATTGTGGGTGATTGTGGGAATTTTCCGGTGCTTACATCTGCTTAATTTGCACAAGTCAGTTGTTTGCTTTGGGTCTTGTGGGGTGACAAGAATGAGGTAGTGCATCTGCTTAATTTCAACAAATTAGTTGTTTGCTCTAGGTCTTGTGGGGCGACGAGATTCCGTATGGCATCAAGCCGGAGACGTAGGTTATAATCAATTATAGAGGCAGCCCTCGCTCTACTTAATTTGAAAAAATCAGTTGTTTGCTTTAGGTCTTGTGGGGTGACAAGAATTCCGTAGGGCATTGAGCCGGAGACGTAGGTCATAATCAATTATAGAGACAGCCCTCGCTTTTCAACAGACCTTGGAAGATGGATCGAGGCTGGATGCACCAGATGGGCACTTAAACAGAGAGGTATGTTGGTCTGCTCTTGGATTTGGAAAGCTGAAAATGAATTGTGATGCAGCAACCGACATGAATGAGGATTTTGTGGGATGTGGCTCTATGAATCTTCATATTGGAATTTTGATTGTTGCTCGCTCAGTCAGACTAAATGGTTCATTTTCTGTAAATGAATTTGTTCTTTCTCAATGATTAAATTAGTTCTTTAATCTGGCGGCGGTGGTGGAGGAGGGGGAAGAATGAGATTTTTTTTCTAATTTTTAAATAATTCATTTTGGATTCGTTTGCAGTTTTTTTAAAAAATTGACAGTATGGTTACAGTTAGTTCTTTATTTTTCTTTTATTTTTATTTTATTATTTAAATAGAAGGGTATATTCGTGATTTTACAATTTTTTATTAAGAAATTGGATGGAAATGGATGATTTTCGCAATGAAGGTTGAAATATGGGTGAAAATGTAAAAAAAAAAGCAACGTTGGGACGTTTTGCACAATGAACTTTATACGTAGGGATGTTTTGTGTTAATAACCTTATTTTTGAGAGTCCTTAACATTTATTTGTATCACTTCTTAGAGAAGCCGCAAATTACAAAATGCAGCTAATAAGGCCTCTAATGATTTGATGACATGCAAAACTGGTGCGTTTGTAGTTGCTCCTGTAAGTTGATGGATCTTCTCTTTCATAAATTGGATTGCTTTGAATAAATGTGTCTTCACATCAGCAACCTCTCTTTTAAGAATTTGATGATGCTAAAAAATGACTTGCCATTTGTAATTTTTGTTGTTGTAGTGTCCTCATGATGGAGCTTGCCCGCTGCAGAACACAGACAAGTACTGTCATTTTGTTCAACGCTTGGAGAGGACATCATCACAGCGAGCATACAAGGTTCTCTGTCTCTCTCTATCTCCCTCTCTGAGGGTGTGTATGCACTCTCGCATGTCATCTTATAAACACTTGTGGAGGACAGCAGGTAAATCTATAGGACATACATGAACACATACTTCACAAGCAATGCATTGAAAAGGCATTAATTGAAAGAGAAAAGAACTGAGTATTATATTTCACTTTGATGTGGAAACGTAACAATAACAGTGAAAATGGTACCCTTTTTAGTGAGATTATACGAGCAAATGCCCGAACGAAAATATTTTATTGCTATGGGAGCCTATACAATTACAAGAGGGATGTTCAATACCGATTCATTTGTTTAATCTCACCATATCCCAATGTAGCTTCTGGTGCACATGTTCACATTCTTAGTTCTTTCTGCACATTTAAGCACAAAAGCATGCCTTTTTAAAATTTTTAGGTTGTTGTATGGTGGCCGCTATGTATTGAATGCTCACATATTCTTTCTCGTAGTGATGAATCCTAATCAATACATTTTAAGTAAATTAGGAATTTTCCATCTTTTCATCCAGCCCACTTGCAAAACTGTGAACTGTGTTATGATTGCCACAACGTCTCTTTTCTGGATATTTGCACGTGGATTATGAATTGTGTTATAGTAGCTCACTAGCTCTCCATGTAATAAGACCGACACTTATTCTACAACTTGATTCATTTATCTATCTGATGTCTAAATCTCGAGGACATTGGTTCTCCTGATTCGAAGGCTATACTTATCCGAGTATTGTTGCGCTGCAATTATTATTTTTTCTTTCTGTAATACGCGTATTAAAATTTTTCCTTTCTTTATTGTGTTCTCTCTCTCTTGCCTTCCTCACTCACTCCCCACTGAAAAGAAATAATAACGCAAAAAAGAAATCATTTTTTTTCTAGGAAATTGTTGAGATTTAGCCATCTTTTTACTCCAGTTGTGTAAATCAAGTTAGCGAACTTCGCCTAGAAATGTTCTTGATGTAGAATCAATAGGGAAAAACAAGAGGAAGAAGCATAGAGGGAGAAGAAGAACCGAGGAGGGAGGGAGAAGTCGAAAAGAAATGAGAAGGAAAGGAAAATGTGGCAGTCGCCAATCGTAATTTTTTAATCAATCATCAACTGCTTCAATCAACAATGAAAAATTCAATAAATAGCAAAAATCTAACTTGAAGGGCTTAGGCCAACCTGCTACTACAAGCTCAATAATAAAAATATAAATAATAAGTCTAATAACAATAAAAATAAATCTCGATTTCGTTGATGTCCACATCAACTCTCCCGGGGTGGGAGAGAACACGACCCTGTTGAGTGAATAAACTTTTACCACGGGGGACGATCTTTCGTAAGAACCAAATATCGAAACTCCAGCAGTTTGATCTAGATTTGTTGGAGCGTCTCTGTAGGACTCCATATACGGCCTGTATCAAGTGGAACTACCCAACGAGTAAGGAAGCACCAAATCTCTCCATAATTGGTTAGCACAATCTATTCATTTAAAATAACATCGATTGGTTCTTTGTGTGCTGTAACAGATGGGATTGAAGTAGCCATTAACATGGACAGGTTGGGGGTACACAGAGTTAAATAGAAAAGGATCATCAAAGGAATCAAAGGAATTGAAACAGTGTTTGTAAGTAATGAAGTCCTTAATATTTAAAGTAGAGTGGTAGTCAAAATGTGATAAAAGATCGATGACGTGCATTTGGACCAACATGCTTCAAAATTTTAAAATTACCAACACTACAAGCTTGCAATATAACATAATCCCCAATATTAAATTCAATATCGTTTATGCAAATCATCTTGAAGTTTATATAATACATTACTTGCTTCAAATCTATTGATCTCAATATGCAAATCATGAAGATGATGTACAAATGCCTCAACTGACATTGACACACTAGGATGTGGGGACTTGGGAATAAGGTCTAAACACTTCCCAGACTCATAACCATGAATAACTTCAAAGGGACTCCTACTTATAGATTCACAAAATTGTTATATGTAAGTTGAACTATTAGGAGGATCAAATCCCGATTTCCAAGATTTTCCTTGAAACTGGCATGAAGACACAAATCAATATCACATTTGGGTTGGTTAATGGTATGACATACAACACTTGATCGAGAGATATCGGGACCAAGGGATACAATACGTAGATTTCTAGGAAAAGTCTGAATGCTACCTAAGGAGGTGTTTTCATTATCATCAAAGTCATTAGATTCGTCAAGTTTAGGTTCATAGACTTGATCTTCCAACCGCTCGTCTATTATATTCTCTTGTTCGTCAATGACTAAGGCTTGGCTAGGACATTTGAAAGAGATGTAGCTAAAGTCCTTACAGTTAAAGCACTGCAAGTGATAAGAAGTCCTTTGAATTTCATATGTTGTACCCTTATTTTCGAACACAGGAGGAACATTTGACGGGTAAGGTCTCCTAGTAGACTTAAGAGGATGCGACGCAGATGAGCTGGGTGTATGGTTGTTACCATGCTTTTTATATGGAGTACAAATAATCAACTCATAATCTCGGGCTAAAGAGTAAAGATGACGCGGCGTTGATGAGTTATGTGTACGGTTGCCACTATGCTTCTCATATGGATCACCAATAATCAACTCATAATCTCGGGCTAAAGAGTAAGCGTGATCAAGAGTAGTGACACCCCGAAGGAAAAGCTCACGCTTAAGATCATCTCTTAGACCTTGATTAAACCTACTCAAAGTCAGGGCCTCATCCTCAATGACATGACATTTCATTCAAAATTCCTCAAATTCAGCAATATACTCAATCACTAACCGATTATCTTGTTTAAGGGCAATCCATTGAGTAAAAAATTCAAAATCTAAGCAACCATCAAAAGTAGAAACACCTACTTTAATATTTCTAAAGGAACGTTCCTTATGACGTAGAAGAGAATGAGGACTGTGACGGTCATAACCTCATTTTCGCTCATCAACCTGACCTCTATCTCTACGATCGTGTCGAAAATATTTTTGATCACCTTGTTGACAATGATTTTGTTTATTATAGTCAAAATTATCAATATTAATCGAATGAGGGATTTGCTTAAACTTGTTCAGCCTAGCAGCTAGGCTCTTACTCTCTTCAAGATTAGCAACCATCTCAATTTGGACAACTTCTAATTGAGTTTGGAACTGTTGTTGGTTAGTGAGAAGTTGTGCTAATTTTCTGGTAAGATGGGTCCATGATCATGTTATTGGAACTAGATATGATAAGACGATCCTATGCAACTGCATGCTTAGCAGCTAAATGATATGCAATGGAGAGATTAATAAACAACAAGAGCAAGCAATGAAAGATAACAACCTGAACATTTAACAATTTTTTTTAAAATTTTTAATTTTGGATTATGTAAATTAAAATACAACAAGCTAATACTACTGATACACGTAAAATAATAAAGCAAAGGTCAAATACGCTTCAGCAACTTAGTTACGTAAAATAAGTGAGAATATATCACGATTAGGAATTAAATAAGTAGGATAAAAGTGTGAGTATAATACGATTAGAGATTTAGTGACGTGAATTGTAGGTAAAAGTGAACTAATAGCAACACAAATTTAATTGATACAAATTTTAAACGAACAGGAATGTAAACTAAGGATAAGAAATAGTAGCTTCCTTTTGTGTTCGTTGAAGTAACTGAGTACCAAGTAACTGAACACCAAAGACCAAGAAATAGTAGCTCCCCGTTTTGTTCGCTGAAGTAACTGAATCGATCAGCAGGTCAAAGAGAGGTACATGTCAAAATGTGTTAGAAAATACTCTTTTTTTCACACTTTTTTCACTTCTCTCTCTTTTTTTGTTCACATTTTTTTCTTCAACTAAAAATGAATTACATTGATTATAAAAATGGAGGCCCAATACTAATTCAAAATAAACTAAACAAAATGGAGGCCCAATTGAGGCCCGCTACCAAATCAAAAAACATCAAATAAGATGGAGGCCCAAATCAGGCCCGGCCCAATACTAATTCAAAATAAACTAAACAAAATGGAGGCCCAATTGAGGCCCGCTACCAAATCAAAAAACATCAAATAAGATGGAGGCCCAAATCAGGCCCAATACCCAATCAATTACCTAACCAAGACACACCACACACCAAACCGAGGCTCGTCTCTGCAATTCTGTCTTCTATTGGTGTCAGGCTGAAATAGAGGCGGTGCCGGTTTATTGTTGGCGAACTGGCGATTGCGGCTGCTGTATCCAGCGGCGGGTACATGTGGGGCGACAACGCTAGGGAAGGTTGATGCCGGTGTGGTTGCGATGGAACTTCTGATCGGCGATGTAGGTGCGGTTTGTCGACTGCTGTAAGTGCGGTGTCACGGCGATTGGAGTCATGCTGCCAACGATTGACAGGTAGCAGCTCTGGGTGTGATATCTGGCGAGGTGTGGGAACGGCTTTTGGTTATGGATTTGATTTTGGTATATGCGGTTGTTGGTGACACACGGCGGTAGATGGGTTCATGGTGGTTACTAGTAATAGAGGCCATTGGCGTGCTGGTTCGAATGGGAACTGCGGGCGGCAGTGACTTTTCTAGGGGTTGGATCGACTGGTGTTGGGTTTAGGTATGTTTTGGCGAGATGCATGTAGGAAATTGTGTATTGGGTATTGTGGATGAGGTGTTGTAGCAAGCGGTCTGGACGAAGGTGATTGATGTCGGGATTTGCAGGTTATGGTTGGGGCGCTGTTTGCAGGTTGCGGCTTTGGTTATGGTTAGGTATTTATAGAACCTTGTGGACGAGGAACAGTAGTTGACCCAGATTTAGCTCTGATACCACTTTGATGTAGAATCAATGGGAAAAATAAGAAGCAGCAGCAGAGAGGGAGAAGAACCAAGAAGAAGAAGCAGGGAAGGAGAAGTCGAAAAGAAACGAGGAGGAAAGGAAAACGTGGTAGCCGCCAATCGTAATTTTTTAATCAATCATCAACTGCTTCAATCAACAATGAAAAATCAAATAAATAGTAAAAATCTAATTTGAAGGGCTTGGGCCAACCCGCTACTTCAAGCCCAATAATAAAAATATAAATAAAAAGTCCAATAACAATAAAAATAAATCTCGATCTCGATGATGTCCGATGAGTTGATGCGGACATCATCAAGACTTCATTTTTATTATTATTGGATTTTATCATTTATGTTTTCTATTTTTATCATTATTGGGCTTGTAGTAGTGGGTTAGTCCAAACCTATCACTTAGCTAGGTTTTTACTATTTATATAGTTTAGACATTAGAATTTAGACAGTTAATGATTGAATGAAAATATAATTGGCGGCTGCCCTGTTTCCTTTTTCCCATGTTTGTCTTTCACGTTTCTTTCTTTCCTGCTTTCTCTTCTTTCTTTTTCTATTATTGAAATTAGCCCCATTGATCCTACATCAGTTCTTATGTTTGAACTCTCCATAGATTTTACATGTTCATTTTTTTTTTTAGCAATCCAAGGTCATTTTCACCTTTTTATCAGTGTTCTAAAAAGCTCACATAGGTTCGAAACTCTAGCAAAACGCTTCACTTCGCACTTGGACGCTTTTTTTTCCAATTCCTGAACTGTTGAATTTTTTCTTTCATTTCTTTTGTCCCTAGCCCACTTTATTAGTTTTTTATTTTCCTTTTTTTTAAAAGTCTTTTATTTGACTTTAGCTTATTAATTTATTTTTTATTTTTTAAAAAAACTTTTCATTTTACTTTAATTTCAAGTTTTTAAAAGATTTTATCTGTACAGTAGTTAAAAACGATTTTATTTAAATAGTTAAATAAGATTTAAGCTATGATGATATCTACATTATGTAATTATGATCTCGAAACTCTTTATTTTGTTGCAAACTTCAAAAACATGTATAAAGTTCCTATAAATATATTAAGTAAGACTTGTCTAGTTGAAAACTGAAATTATGAAAAAATATTCTAATTTTTACATTTCGAAAATTTAAAAATTGTATAATTGATCAATTGTAGGAATTTTTAAATATAGGATTTTATAATTTTAGATATTTGATATGTATTATTTTAGTTATTAAATTATTTTTAAAATGATTTAAGAACTTAAAATAATATTAAAAATAAGAAAACGTTTTTTTATGCCTAAGACTCACCTAGGCTCACTTAAGCTCGTAAAGCTTGAAGTTTTGACTCCATGCCTAACCACACTTTACATTTTTTGGAACACTGCTTTTTATTGTAATTCAATTGTCCTTGATGTGGCTTAACCTTTGATCGTATTTATAATTAGAACCTCTTTCCTTTTCATGAGAAAATGATAAATAACTTATGTTGCTTATTGTTAATTTTCTTAGCGATCCAAGGATAATTCTTTACGTGGCTTTGAAGATGAAAAGTTCTCTTACATTGTTTTCAGACGAGGAACACGCCCAAGGCGAGTATTTCAATTTGTCAGTTTATTTGCTTTTTTCGGAGTCCTATACACTTCTAATAATTTGGTCGATTCTTAATTTCACTTGAATCCTTAAAACTGTCAGTTTTCTTGAACTCAATGTTAGTCAAGGCATGATTATCTTGTTAAGAAAATAATTTGTTATTTTGAGCAGGGGACCTTGGCCACTTGATGGTATGAAGTTTGAAACATTGAAGGAGATACATGCTAAAAGAATGCCAGAAGATCTTGATATTGACACTGGTATGTAACCAGTTTAATTTAGAAAAATTCTGCTGTGTATTTTGTGAAATTAATTAGATCGTGTTTGCCTAAGCCTAAAAAAGGTATAATACTTTTTCTGGAAAGTTAGAACTTAAGAGAGTTTTTGAAGTAAAAATCTCCCCAAAAGTCACTTATAAAAGAGCTCAAACGTGTTTGCTGTGTAGTTACTTTTTTTGGGCTTAGCTAAACATATATTTAGTGCATATTTGGCCAAGCTTATATTACAATTTTGAGCTAGTCGAATATACTTTTTATTCGCTCATTTTATATAACTCACAATTTATAATAACTTAATGTTTAATTTAAGCATCCCAAACATGCTCTTAATGTTGAATTTTATGTCAGAAAATCAATTCACAACAGAAGCTTCTGCCGAGGATGACCAATATGAGGATCATCCAGCACCGTCATGTGATTCAGATATGTCTGAAACAGATTCTATTACTGAAATTGATGATGCAGAAGAAGACTACGAAGAAGTAGAAAAGCCTCGAGCTGATCTTGGCAGTGGCTGGGGTCGAATAATTTACATGCCACTAAGGAGGGGCAAGCGGGTTGAATTTGATGTTTGTCGAGCAATGAATTACGAGGGTACTGAGGGATCCTTCGATCGCGTTGTTGTCACACAGAGTAATAATCCATCGCTGCATCATCAAGCTCGACGGTCTATTTGGGGCGACTTGTGGCCACTTCGAAGTGGAGTAAGTCGTAAGTTTTACATGTAAATCGTTATTGAAATCATGGATTTGTTATCCTAACGTAGCACAAGAGTAATCAACATGCTCACGATCACGGTGCACCCCCACCAAAAGATGAAAGATTAAAGAATGGTAAAGATGCACTAGTGTAATTGTACTAATTTCGTAATTTGTGGGGGCAAAGGGAAGGAGAGGAAAGGAAAGGAATGGGTAGGGAGATTGAGCAGGAAATCACACGGTGCCGAAGTGTCTTGATATATGCAACCTCGTAACAGATGTTGGCCCAATATTCTGCAGGTTAGGTACGCCTGCACCTGGTATACTGGAATAAATATGACTACTCAACTTCTGTATAAATTCAAATTGGGGTTTGCATGTACTATTACGAGTTTCGTTGTAATGGTTTTTTTTTTTTTTTTTTATATTCGATGTTAATTTTGGTAGATTTTTTGTTGTGGAAAATTTAGCAATTGTACACAAATTAAACAATCAAAACAGGAAAAGAGAAAGTGTCGTGCAATAATTGAATAAACGAAAAGCAATAATTGAATAAATGTGACTTGCTTTCACGTATTTAATGATATCTATTGGGACCCACCCAATTATGACCCTATTGCTGATTTAAGGTCTTTGTGCGTACAAATTGTAATTTAGCTTTTGTTAACGTGTGCCAACGGTTCAGAGTGGTACAGGGTATTAAAGAATGCTTTTTTGTGAATAAAAGATTAGTAAAGAGTATCTTCAATATATAATTTGCATCGTTGTCACGTGTCCAGCAATTTGAAGGATGGAGAGAACATTTTTAATTGGGTTGTGGATTACACTAATTGTGAATTTTATGTACGAGAGAGAATGCGTAGTCAAGTATCAAAGATAAATTTTAAAAAAAATTAAAAGGGCACCCTCCACATGTGCGGGGCCCGCTAAACATCATTCACCTTTTTCATTGACATATAAGTATTTGGCGTGACGTGGTACACTTTTAAGGCAATTTATGCTTGCATTGAAGTTGCTCTTAAAAAATTGAGCCCTCCATTCTACAAAAAACTCATTTTTTTATAAATTCATTTTTAATTATACATTTTCCAATAAAACTTAAACTCAATTTTTTTCTCTAATTTTTAACTACATTCTCCACAAAATTATTACTACAAAATCAATTTTACCCCAAAAAATGGGGCTCAAACAAGCACTGATTATGAAGCTTCACTTTCACCTCCTACTAGACCTACTTCATTATGCTTGGCGTCTCAACGATGCACCAATCCTACTATAAAATAAAATTGAGGATCGTAAAACCCTAGTGCCCTTGTACCTTAAGAGCAAATCAACTACGCTGAACGAAAGACTTGAGACTTTGAGGGTGGTGGAATGATTGATCCATCCATTAGTATCAGATCAATTTGAAGATTCATGGACTAATTTGTCCTTGAGATATTTAAGTTGTACTTCCAACTAAAAAGGAGCATCAATGCAAAAATATTTCATTGGACATTGAAAATTTGGTATGATATTCTTAAGAATATTCAGCAAAAGAATACCAAACACAATTGACCCGCTTTTCGTGAACTCTTATTTTATATTCCCTTCCAAATAAACAGGTGGGAGTCATTGTTATTTATTTTTACAAGCAAAAGCTAATTCCCCACGTGGACAAAACAAATTTGTATATATGCAGCCTTGTCTTGTCTTATAATTTCTCGTTTGTACACAGTTTTCTGACTTTTCTTTTCTTTTCATTTGCACCGTCCACGTATGCACGAAAAAAAGGAGAGAGATACATTATTTCTAGCTACATTTCAAAACTGCAAATTTACATAATCGATGACCTAAATCATGTGTCATATCTATGATAGTCTTGATTTTTTTAAATGCGTCCCATTCACATATTTCATGAGGATGTATAGTGAGGATTAAAAAATTTGAACGTCTCTTGCATGTAGACTTGAAGAATACGAGAATGAAGTCATTCTGACGCCACGAACGTGAGCTCTTATTATATACTAGTTGATTAAATTGAGTTGGACGTTTTCTCTTTGCTTGTAGTTAAAATATGGTATTATATCGTTCGATGATTGATTTCATGAGATCATTTCTACGTGACTAAATTCTAATTGCATGATCTGACGTGAATATTGAATGAATTTAAGGTAAAGATGAATAAGAATTAATGGAGTTCAACTTTGGACAAAACTTAGGTGGTTAAATTCATAAGATATTTAGGTTAATGAATACAAAATACCAAGTTGTGCTTGAATTTGACTTGTACCAACATTTCGAAAGCAACCCAATTAGTGGAACCTTGGATGGCTGTTTCGAAAGAGATAGTAAAAGAAAAACAGTTTTAATGATTAAAGAGGTAGAATTATGGGGAAATTATGCTGTCATTACAATATATGAAGACAAAATTTGGGCTGCTGTGATTTTTATATGCCATGAATTTCTAAGTTCATATCACATTCAATTAATTGGAAATAAATTTTTTTCTAGATCTGAGATTACTTTTGACTTCGGAGTTTTTTATTGTGTGCTGACAAGTAGAGGATATAATTAATAGCCTGGAAGCAGGCTCCAAATTTGTAAATGACTAGATCATTTCTCATGGTTAGAAATTTAGAAAAGGAATAATGTGAAATTGTCTCGTGGAAAGGAATCCACTTGAGTAATAAAAATTTTGTTCAGCCTTCCAATAATTGGTCGTACTAGTCACTTTAAATGACGTAGTTTTGCAAAGTTATGTACAATAGTACCGGTGACTGAATATTTCAGAATAAAAAGAATATGATAAAACTCAGTACAAACTTAAGAGTTACTTTGCACAAAAATACTTACAAGAATTACTCAAAACATGCTAACGAACATTGTTTTTTCAATTTTACAGAAGTTGCAAATACTCATCGTAGACTTTATCAAGCATATTTACATCGTCGTAAATATCTGAATGATGCAGGTTGAGAAAATCTTGATCATCACCATAAACTCCAACTCGATCATAAATTTCATCTCCATCTAATTCAAACAAAGGACATGGCACATACGATACTTCCAAAACTGCATTCTCCTTTTCCACATTATTATCTCCTTCGTTTGATGATGAACCTGAGCCACTCGCTAATAAACTATCACAGCTGTTATTTCTAGGAAACGCTGAAGAAAACCGGATGGGTTTTGGTAAATAAACTGTAGTTTTAGGAGCCGCCGCCTCCGCTGCAGTAGTTTTGGTCTTCTTCTTCTTCTTCTTGACGCCGGCGGCGGGAGGTATTGACTTATTGGATTTTTTTGGGGGTTTGGGTAAATCTTTGTGAGGTTTAGGTTGTATTCCGGCATTATTGAGCTTTTTAAGGAGGTGGGTATTCCAGTGGTTTTTGATCTCATTGTCCGTTCGACCTGGCAATCTTCCGGCAATTAGTGACCATCGATTGCCAAGGAGTGAATGAAGCCTAATTATTAGGTCTTCTTCATCAGGGGAAATGTTTCCTCTCTTTATTCCCGGCCGGAGATAGTTCATCCATCGCAACCTGCAACTCTTCCCACATCTCAATAGCCCTTCGCCCACAAAATTTCAAACAATTAGTTCTCAGTTCGTAAATTAGACAGTATGCTTAGTACTTTGTACCAAAAATGTAGATGAAGATGAGATTGATATCTTTACCAGCTTTCTGAGGAAGAGATCTCCAATGGCCTTCACCATGTTCTTGAATGTAATTAGCTAGAAGAGTGTCTTCTTCGGTTGACCATGGTCCTCTCTTCAACCCAACTTTAGAGCAACAAGGGGATCTTCCCATTTTGCCTTTTGTTCTTCAATCTAATTCTGATATATATATATATATATAATAGCAGCAGCCACACAGTGGGTGTGTGGGTGAGAGAATAGCAGCGAAATGGACCGGACAAAGAGTTGATGCGTTTTGTGCTCCTTAATAGCCCACTCAAGTCCTTTGTTTTTAATGAAAAAAATATAACGATTTGTGGAATAAATATTAATTACATAAGCTGGCATCAATGGGTAGTGTAATTCCACTATTTCTATTTTCTAACATAATGTAAGATTGGATCTCATCCACGTTACATGGACCTTAATGGAAACACACAACTTTGTTCATGACTATTCATTAATTATATGAACCCAAAATGGCTGCTAAATAACTCAACATTTATTGGGGCTAGTACAAATGTGTTGGTGGCATTTATTTTTGTACACCAACTTATATAAATGGCGGCCTAACTTTGATTGAGATTTTAAGGGTTCCAAATTTGATGGTTTTCGTGTTTGTCTCATTATTGGGAACTATAGTAAGTTCCCAATATCTTGATAAAATTTACGGTATGCATTTATGATATTTTAAAATTTGATGAAACGATATGTGACTTATTTACATCAGATGCAGCCCTATCTATTAATAGATCAAATAATCGTTATATAACTAATTTTGTATTTGGTTGCAAATTGTTTAAATAAATATAGACTGATTCTAATTTGGAGAAATATCAATTTCTAAACTCTGAAATAATTCGTAGAGCTTAAATTATAAAGTTAAAAGTTGGTACATCAATATCAGTTTTATCAATAAAAAATTAATATCTTCTGTTGACCCTATATTTTTTTCTTTCTTTATGTACCTAACTTGGCTGACAATTTTGTGTCCTTTTTTAAAGTTATACGGCCCATGTTACCTGCATGAATAAATAATTCCTTCACATCTAAAATGTGTAACTTTTGCGATATTACAAATCTATGCTATGTATTCAAACACTGTTCACGCTTTTTTGTTCTGCTTATTTTCTGTTAGACATGCCCAATAATTTGTAATGTTTAAAATGAATTTTTACGAGTTATTAATTTTATTATTATTTTTTTCTTGTCAACTACCTCTGAATCAACTATTATCACGATTATATTCTTGTACCCATACCTTTTTGTGAAAATTATATAAGGACTTGCTTTTGTGAAAAAAAAAAAAATCTCGAAAATGAAAATAATTTTTAAAAATACTTGCTTGAAAGTAACTACATTTCTAGACTCAACCAAACACAGACTTCGATCTATAGAAAAGTTGATTCTGAATTGCTCCAGCGTATTTTTAAGTTTAATTTAAAATGTATGTTTACACGTATTAACTAGAATGTTATTTATCGACAACTCTAATGAGGCTAATTATTAATGTATATATAGGCTAGGTTTGAATTTATAAGAATCTTGTAACTGGATTCTAAATATCTCAATTTTCAGTTTAAAAATATTGAGTAGATCCCTCGTTTGGCCACCATTAATTTATAATACATCTCCCTCTCTATTTTAAATTTGTAGGTAGCGTTGATGGAAATATAATCATTATTATCAAATATCTTCCACGCAGCAGATTTTGAAGGTAGGGTAACAGGTCAGAGCATTTATTTTTACCTTTTAAATTTATAGAATTTTGAGTTATAAATGTCCAACTTGATTTGTTAGTTATTTTATAGCTTTCATCAAATTAAAAACTATACTTGATATTTGATAAGCTTATAAATAAATAATTTTTAATTTTCTTATTCAGACCTTAACTTGTATACATGAAGAACACACACATATATATAAAGAAGTTTTTAACTCAAAAATGACAGAAATATTAAAAAACGTTAGGACTATACTTGTAGTACATAATATTTAACATAAAGTTTCACATAATGATTAGGGCGCCACCTCACCATTATGTGAGGTATTATGTATATATTTATGTACCACAAGAATATTCCAAAATGTTAAAGCAATTTGTAAGAGTATAATTTATATAGATTTCTCATGTAAGAATCAATATCTCCTTTTAGGTTGGCATAACATAGAAAGAGAGTGCAGCAAAAATATACATCACTTTCGCTTACCCGATCCTCCAACAAAAACTTGAGTTGAGACATTGCAAGTGCTTATTAGTTAAGAAATATATGTTTTCTGTATACTTGGTCCATTAGTTTCTTTCCTAAATTTATTTTTTATGTTTTACTTCAGTAAAATTTAAAAAAAAAATGTCAAAAGTGATCGATTCATATACACTTTCTAGAAATTTAATCTTTTTTTTTTTATTATTATGGTGAAAGAAAAATTCAATTTTGACAACATGGAATAATAAAGTAAGTTACCACACTGGATCAAACAAGAAAAAATCATTAGCTTAATTAATAGCTCGTACTTGTTACAAGAGATTTTCAGTCAGCTTAAATTTTTATGAGATGAGTTTTTTGAGCTTAACAAATAATATTTAGAGATTTTTCATTATTTCGTGATATTCGAGCTCTACATGACTTGTAGAATGTTATCTAAAAATTTGGAGACAAGATATACAACTTTGAACTCTAGTAAAGTACGCAAAAAAATCTAAAATTATTCAAATTCATAAGAATGAATATTTTATACGAAACTCATAAATGTAATATTAGAGAACTGATATTGGTTATTCATATATAAGCATATATTAATAAAATTTACTAATTACAACTACTCTTTTCATAAAAAAAGGGGGAAAATTAAAGAAAATAAATAGCCGCCCTGCCCGTCCCCGCAGTTGGTTAGTATTTAAAAGTTTGCATTAAATTCCAACAAATACATTTGAACTTATATGTGACATAGCAAAATTTGGAAAAAAGATGGAGCATGCATCAACAATAATCAAACCTATGCACATGGTCCTAAATGCTGCCTGTAACAATCGTTATCCATATGTGAAATAGCTGTCCTCTCTTGTCTATTACAGACATTCACGGCCATTATTTCTTTTGTGGTTGTTAGAAAGCATTTACAGGATAAATAAAAATAAAAATAAAAATACTAACAATTACCTTCTTCCTTCTCAAGACTCGCTCCTAAGTCCTAACCAGGCACTGACTTTAAGAAAGATTGTTCTTAGGACAAAATTTCTAATAATAATAATAATAAATAAATAAATAAAAATAAAAATGACTTATTGACCTTGTCTTTTTTACCGTTGACATGGATAACAGATATCAGACCCACTCGTATTCACGCAAACTAATTTCAACACGTATGATCAAATTACTAATCGTCGATATTTTAAATTTTAACGTGAGAGAAACTTTATAACACAAGACGTATATTTAGACGCCGACAATATATATGAGCGTATTTGCACGATAAAGAACGATCAACAAAAACCAAATTAAAAATTAAAATCAAACATCTAACTTTGGCAACAAAAGATTTAACTTAAGACGAAATAATATATAACTTACTGTATATGTATTTGCATTACTCCCAAATGACACAAAGGATGGATATTTATAATGTTACATGTGAAATGATGTTCATTGAATTAGGAAACACATGGCCTCATCTCTTTAACCAGAGCATTCTATTCTAGGCATTAATTTTAACACAACTAGCTTGTGGCGTATTAAATGTTCTCAAAAAAGGGGCAGCCACCCTACAATCTTTGTTGACAAGATTTCGACATATTAATCATTACATGAGTCAAATCAATCATTCCAATGAGATTTCATGAATTCGAAATCTTTAAATGTGGGTCGTCACTCGTTGTGATAGAGCTTCAAATTTAACTTCGTTGAACCTCACCCATTGAGTCTCACTACATCGGTAAAAGTGTTTCGACAGGTCTATTCTATGAAACCACTTCGGTGAGAAGTGGATTTCGGTGCTTCGAATTTAGTGGACTTTGGTAGGTCTTATGCACTTCATGTGGGATGCCACATGGCTTTAGCAAAGGGGCTTCAGTGGGTTGACCACGTGGAACGCCAAGTAGACCACATGGGAGCCTGTCCAACATAACATGACCTTTAAATTTTTTTCTAGAACAACAAATTGAAAAGGTTTCACTCCAAAAATACATTTCTTGTAAATATAATAACTTGGCTTATATTCTCTACCATAAATTTTAGCCTATGCCAATGACTTGCTCGTTCTTTGAATTTATTGTGTTGTGATTCAAAATTGACAACGTTCTTGACTAGATATAAATAACTTATAATTAATTTGAATAGTATAATATTTTTGTCCAACGAAGTAAATATCAGTTTTCCTATAAATACACGAATAGGCATATAAATTACTTAATTGAAGAAGTTTAAATCGAAGAACTTTAAATCATCAATTAACATCACCCAGAGTCGTAATTATTTCTGATTTAATTAGGTCTAGATTCGATTAATTATTCCACTCTAGTCAATTTCTTGATTATTAAATGGGCCCTTCCTCAGTTCCTCTCTAGAACAATGGCTTCATTTTAATTGCACGTAGTGAATATATGTTAGTTATAGGGTCCTGAGCCGTAGATCCGGGTAATCCGGTTGATTTGTGATGGGTCCAAACCCGAATCTTACTGCAGAATATTGGTAAGCAAGATATCGAAGAAGAATATTCAATTGAGTTGACTGAAGCACTGCGCATCTTTTTCAAATGTCCATTTCTTGATGCTGAATTTGCCATCTAACATTGACTTCTATTTTCATTTTTAATTGAAGACATCTTCGATTTCGGGCTCAAAAATCAACCAAATGAATCAAGGCTCGACCCACAACTTTAAACACTCGGTTACCACTATGGTTTCTGATACAAGATGACATTGATAATTATCCATGTGGGCAATTGAGATTAGGACTACCCGAGATACGCTTCACGTCTATCGCATACGGTCGTCAACCCCATAAGGCCGTCGACCCCCCATGAGACCTTCTACGTCTACACGGGCCGTTAGTGATGTCAACGGGTCGAGCCGGCTCGGCCCGTATAAGCACGAGCTCGACTCGGCTCGTTACTCGTGGTTCACGAGCCGAGCCGAGCTGGCTCGTGAGCTCGTCAAAGTAGGGGTCACTCTACCATAATGTGGGGAAAGTGGGGATGTTTACGTGGGACACGTGGCACCAGCAACCGCCGAACTCATGCGTAGCAACAGGTGCACATAAATACCTCCAAGGTGAGAAATGTAGCTTCTTCTTAAAACCCGAACTGCTTGAATTTGCATTATATTTTCTTCCTACTCCTAAAAATCGATTACTGATTCTCATGTCGGAGGTACAACGAGGGAGAAAGCCCCGACCTCATTTTGCAGATAGCAACCGCTGACTGGAGTTGCCGAAACACCCTACACGTCAAGGAGAACGCGGAGCTCTAGTTTCCATCCAAGTATGGAAATGAAAATGGTAATAGTAATATCACAAATGGACGAAGAAAATAGGAGCAATGGTTGAACCCTCTAACGAACCACCAAGAACGACTACCTCGCCATTTCTTCACTATTCCACACACCCAAACTTCAAACTCAAGGGGAACACGACTGCGAGCAATGGAAATATAAGCCCCAACATTAGGTCACTCCAATGGGCTAAGAGGTAAAGTAATTGGGCCTCCAAATGGGCTAACAATAATCTAAAACCACCAATCTAATAGCCCAACTCAATAACCACTACTTAGGCTAAACTGATGGGATATCCCAAAATTTTCAAAATTGTTTTCGGATCGAGCCATCACTTTGATATCAATAAAATTCTCGACATTGATTTTTCATCATCTCTCGGGTTTATTGAGTATAAAAAACCCAACAAATCTCCATTTTGATAACCAATTAACCTGCAAGCAATCAAAACACAAGGTTAATACTTGCACAATTAAGGTAAACAATAAAAACACCCAAATAACAGTAAACAATCAAGAGTAAATAAATATGCGATGAAGATATATTATAGGATAATACACAAATCTTTTAAGAAAATCACGTTCACACTGAACAACAAATTAACACTAAGTCAATCAACAAACGCCCAACACATATGTAACAAATGCATAAATGACCACACGGAAAGATCTCGCCACACTTATCATATCACATTCCATGTTGCTCACACCTGAAGAACACATGTCTCCTCTCATCGCCCATCATCCTCACTAGACTAATCACTGAACTCATGTGTAACTGGTAAATCACAATAGATCCTAAGTTCACGGAATAATCTCTATCACCGCATCACTTTTTCCAACCTAGGTGGATGATGAGTCTTCACTTAACAGAAGTGATAGAAGTGCCTTTCTTACACTCCACCCGATCAGAGTCTTTACAGATCAAGGATTTTAACATTTAATCACCTCTCCACTCGTGATTCAAATGTCACACTCCACATCTCCGGTGTATACTACCAATGTATCCCTAATCATCTATACTCCACATCACCAACAGACACACATCACACTTACTGCTAATGTACCTCGAACTCACTATAGCAAATAAACACATTTGACGACCACAAAGGTTAGGGCTCAATTTAAATTGACCCACGCACCACAAGATTACTCTAACACCAATGCTAAAAAAAAGTTCACTAAGGATTTATCCTACAAATGGAAGGAAGAAGGTGACACTCACAAAGAGAATAGAAGAAAGAGTTTGTTACTTCACTATATTCGTAAAAGAGGCTCGCAAAGAGAAAAAAGATAACTTTCACATAATCTTACAAACCACATAGGCTCACAAAGATAAAGGAGAAAATGGTTGCCCTTCTTTCTTCTCATTACCACAATCTCTCACACAACTTACAAAACAAAAAGAGTACTCCATAGATCTTAACCCACTATGCATGCAAACACATTTAAAAAAGTAATTAGATTATTGTCAAATTCATGCAATTGCACATATCAAACATATTAAAATGTGACACATAACCTGCAACAAAATTAAGCAACACACATGCAGAAATGATCACACTAATGCACATGCAGAAACATAGTTTACTTTTAATAAACCCCACTCGAGACATCACTCGATCCAGTGACAACATTTACCTCACCTCATCTCACCTCTCTCATCATCTTCTCTTTTATTATCCTTCCTAAGACAGTTGTTTTCAACCATGTCCAAAAAATTGCAGTAAAAACACCTTATTTTTCACAATTGTCTTAGATCTACATTGCCATCAAAAGTTTTATAAAAAATTTTCGTTTTGCCAAATTGAAAAATCATATTTTTTCCTTTAGAAGCACACAAAAAATGTGTTGTTATTTTTACCAAAAAATGTACAAAACACAAAATGCAACCAACAACTCGGAATTCGCCTCACGCACGCGCGCCAATAGCCACCACGCGTCGCACCACCAACACCGCCTTGGTGTGCAAATCACGGCTATGGTGTTGGTTTCTCCAACCAGCTTACTTTGTCGAAATGCCTCGAAACAGATCGACCAGTTTGAAGAAAATCCTATATTTTCGTCCCTAGTTTTCGTCCCTGGTTCGGACGGCCCGTGACTTAACTCGAAAAAGCTTGAGCCAGGCCAACTCGTGGCTTGGTGGGATCGAGCCAAGGCTCGAGCCGAGCCCCATTTTGGGGCGTCGGCTCTATCCCGAGTCGGCCCCATGAGTTGAAAAAATAAAAAATAAAAAATTACAAATTGCACAAGTTTTATATATTTTTATTTTTAGTTATTATTTATAATACATATAAATTGCACAAGTTTTAAATTTTTTTAGATTTGTCACGAATTTTTTTTTTAAAAAATTGGCTTGGTTCGCTAAGGCCTGAGCCGAAAGTTTGGGTCGAGCCTAAATTTTTTGGTCGAGCTTTTGTTCTGGTCGGACCAAAAAAAGTTCGAACCATTTTTACTCAAGTCGAGCCTGAGCAAAAAGTCTCGACTAGCGGCTCGGCTCAACTCAACTCGTTGACACCCCTACCCACAACTTTAAACACTTGGTGCAACTATGGTTTCCACCCAAGTATGGAGATGAAGATGGTAATAGCAATATCACAAAGGCGGAAGAAAAGAGGTGCAATGGTTGAACCCTCAAACGAACCACCAAGAACGGCTAGATCACCATTTCTTCTCTATTGCATACACCCAAACTTCAAACTCAAGGGGAACACGACTGAGGCAATGGAAATATAAGCCCCAACATTAAGTCACTCCAATGGATTAAGAAGTAAGATAATTGGGCCTCCAAATGGGCCAACAATAATCTAAAACCACAAATCTAATAATCCAACACTAGTGCATCTCAATAACACTATAGTGTGGTTACTAAAAGTTTGTTTTTCTAATAAAATGTCTGATGTACAGATGGAAATCCCGTGTCACGGATGCTGTTAGAAAACTTAACAAGATTTAATTGAGTGACCAAATTAAAATAAAAGATAAACTTACGGTGACCAACAAGAATAAGGCTAAAGTTGAGCGTTTCACAATATTTTTTGTTGCCTATGGTAATATTTATTTATCTTGGCAGACATGTCATGAATAATGTTTGTGAAACATTAATAGCACAAACTATGTTAGACATAGAATATAGAAATTAATCAATAGATACAAAGAATGAGTACTAAATTTGTGTCCTTACTTTCTTTCTCGCAACCCTCTCATTAAGCATCTGTCATTTCCAATTCCTTCTAATTTTTTATTTTTTTTAATACTTTTTGTTACAAGTAGAACGTCCTACCTTATTAGTATCCCTTCTAGGTATAAATATCACATCCTCTACTTAACATAGCACAGGATGGCCCACGTTAAAACAGTAAATTTCAACATTGCTTGATTATAAAGAAAAAAAAATTCGAATTTTTTTCGAACTTTACTCCATTAAAGCATTAATATCGACTGTAAATCGCAAAATAGATGTCCTAATCGACGAACATTCATTATTGTCATTAAAGCTTATGTAATTGGGTCTAATATAGAACCACTTGATCCACCAAAGTACATGACGACATGTCTTTTCCATTACACTCTTAGTTCACACGTACAAAAAGCTGAGTCAATAAATATAAATTCCATTCACGGTGACTATACTTATTATCAACTAAGTAATGATACTTTAATTTTGTCAAGTTGGATAATTTTACTTTAATTTGATTTTAATCTAGTAACTACATCCAATTTCATCATTTGGACCAATAGAAATCCATGATGTGAGTGTCAAAATATTATGGACGTTTCACTTAAAATTGTTCTTATTCTACGTTAGCAACTATTTGTTATGTGTGATTACCATTATTTATAATTGCCACATCATCAACTTTTGTTGGCAGATCAGGACAAAGTTACCTTAATTAAAATCAAATCAAAGTTTAGATGTGATTAAAATTCAAATTAAAGTGTAATTATCCAATTAAACACTTGGGGACACCATGTGAAATTTTAGTTACTAAGAACAAAGTTTTACCATGTCAATAAATGTGTAACATGTAACATCTCCTAGGCTGCTTGTTCTATTAAAGGAATTTCCAATCTACAAATATACGTGAGATTTTTATCTCGTGTAGGCAACAACGCAGCATCTTCGTTATAGTCCAAGTTTCACGAGGTGTCTTTCTTCTTAGGATAGAAAAGGACACCGTACAGCGATAGTCTGCTCCGCTAGACTATCTTCCGCCTTCTTTCGGTCGTTTCGGGACGAATTGTAGAAAGCTTGCAATATGAAATTGAAATGCATTGAAAGTAAATTAATCATTGATTGCTTGAAGCTTGAAATTACAATAGCTGAAAGCAGGAAATTACAATGGCTAGCGTAGGAGGCGAGCACTAGAAAACTTGAAAAATATTTGAAAGACTAATACCCCCCTATAATAGCATTCGGAACAAAAATCTAAGTGATATGAGTAGACATTTAAATGATGAAGAATCATACAAACGTTTACCAATATCATAGCTATTTTACAATTGAAATAAACTATTACATGGAAAGGAATTACAACTCAAACTAGACTAATATTTACAATGTGCGGTCGAAGTTGGATAAACTGCGAATACGATGGGGTTAATGGGCTTAAACAAAGTTGTGGTCCTTGACATTTTCCCCCATTT
>CAIGRN010033792.1:0-23989 GCA_903798345.1 Fraxinus anomala
TTCTCATCATTGAGTTCGCTCTCGACACTGGTGCTATTTTTAATTCTTCATATTTCTCACCTTTTGTTGTAATGTTTAGTGATGCTTTCTTCAACACAAAAGAATTGGTATGCGGACTGAAATTATTATCGTTCATGTTTTCCTTATTTTTATGCAATTCTTTGACACTAAAGTTGTAGAAAAAGTCAACAAAATTTTTATTCACGATTTGACAATTTTCATCTTTGATTCCTTCGTGATTGCAAAATTTAATTTCTTCCTCTCTTGTTGGACACTTCTGGACACTTCTGATCTTCAACTTGTTCATCCTTGGAGCGCGGCTTGATCTTGAAGTTTTTAATTGTAATTTCCATATACAAGGAATCAACAGGTCTCGGATTTTCAACTTGCACATATTTTTCTTTTTCTGTTTTAGTACCATGGTTGGTAACATCTGATTATCTTAAATTACTTCTTTTTTAGCCTCATCATCTGTCTTATAAGCCATTTTCTCTTTGTTATTCATAAATTGCTCATCACATGACACCAAGACAATCTTTTTATCGTACCACCTAAACACATCTATTATCTCGACCTATGTAAGTGACATCTATATTACCATGGTTGTCCCCAAAGTACATGACAATCGTCCATCTCTACCACGTTACATATAATGTCATCTTTATAATACTTTTCAAGAGAAAGTGAAATTTTACATACCTCCATAATTTGAATTTCTTGCCCATGTAAAGTTTGATAGCAAGATGAATATTTTTCAGTCTTCAAATTTAAAGCTTTCACTAATGTTTTGGACACCAAGTCTTGACTACTTTTATGATTTATTATCACTTTGCCTACTTTGTTGTCGATAGTGCATCGTGTTTTAAAAATTTTATTGTGCTTCAAATTGGAGTCTTTTATATTTTCTCGATAGATTTTCGTAGAATCCTTGATAATTTGTGTGTATTCAAATTTAGCTGGGACTTGAGAAAACTTTCTAGCCACATGTTGTCGTCTTTTAAGCTCGTTGAAGCAATTGACATTGATAGCATTTAAAGTTTGCAAATTCTTGTCAGCTTGTTTCTCCATGGACTCGCGATTCCTTTTAAGATTCAAAACAGTCATCATCTGCGTGATGTTATAAAGGGTTTCATCGATCCCCTTGATTTGTTGTTCGAGTTTGTCGAGCCTCCATTCATCGTCGGAGGTTCGACTGCCACCAGTACGTTCGTCGGCTATCGGATTAAGGCAATTCCCTTGCTTTGATACCAATTTTAGTACGGAAGCGTTTATGAAATTCTTATAATAAGAATTGAAAAATAAGAATTATATTGGAATAACTTGCAATGTATTGATTGAATAATAAGAGATGATATGAAAGTGTACAATACCTATATATTTATAAGCAAAATTATTTCCTACTTCTAATAGTATTAAGAATTTGAGACTAATTAAAACTATAATCCTAATCAAATAAAAGATAAAAGTCCTATCACAACTATACAAGAAAACTAGAAAAGATAATTAAAAAAGACAAATTCCTAAATAAAGTAAAACTATTAATTGTAGTTGTGATGTGCTACATCAAGGTCCAAGTACATCTCATTTTTAAGATGTGATGGAATTTTACTTTGGTTGTCAACTTTCTGTGACCATACTCTTTTATCCAACTCAGCTTACATCTACAGAAAATTGACACATTTCATTAGCAAAATAGAAACGGATAAATTAATCATGCACAAAGCTTGTGTGGTAGACAATGTTGAGAATTCGAAATCCTAATTGCATTTCACCGAAAGCAACTAA
The DNA here is from genome assembly GCA_903798345.1 of Fraxinus anomala. Taxonomy (NCBI): domain Eukaryota; kingdom Viridiplantae; phylum Streptophyta; class Magnoliopsida; order Lamiales; family Oleaceae; genus Fraxinus; species Fraxinus anomala. The sequence continues at coordinate 1,786 of CAIGRN010033792.1, forward strand.
CAGAAAGGGAAAAAACAAATAAGATTTATAGAGGTTTACCTCAATGTAAGATTACGTCATCTTCTATCGTTGCAGTAATTCACTACGAGGAAAAGAAGTTTACAAGAAAAAATCACACACATATGTTCTCTAATTTGTCTTTCTTTTTTTTATGATGGATATTCAAAAGTCTAATGATAACTTTCTATTTATAAGATAAATTAGGTAAAATCGAAATTGACAAGAAGTCAAATCTCTAAAATGAAATTCAAAAGAACACAAATTCCTAAGACGAAATTTATGAAAACTCTAATTTCTTAATTGTCCTTAATAAAATTTTGGTTTAGTGTGCTCTCCCCCCACCCGGCACCCCCCAGAAGGGGGGGCTTCCTACCCCTTCAACCCCCATGGTGACCTCACTGCGGAAGTTGATATACGTACTGATTCCACGAAGCGACAATAATTAGGCTCCATAACTTGACCAATAACACATAGATGATAGACTTTTAAAGGTGTTGACTTGTGTGTCCCTTTGTTCGTCATTGAATTAGTTTATAACTGAAGACATGGAATAATTTGCAGGTTAAAAAATGAGGATGATCTTAAATCTGAAGAACGACTCATCACATGCAGTACCTGCTTGCTTCACCATTTAAGCATCAATGAAGTCTTATTTGCTTATGTAATGTTCACAGTAATGGTTGAACAGCGCATGAAACTGAGTGCAGTGGCCTCATAAGTTACTATAGCTGATGTATCACATGTTTTCTTGTGGTAAAGGATTGTCCTGTACTACACTACGTTAATTTTATTAAATGGTTTGATTTTATTCTTAGCAAAAGGTGGCATTGATGTTCGTCAGCATGTGTAACTGATGCACGATTCAAGCTTCGTAGTGCATATTCTTTAAATCAGTTTGATATAAAATCGCAATTACATTGTTTGGCGGTTTAACATTTTACAAACTGGATACCCTCTGACAATGGACACCGACAGAAGGGTAATGGCTATTAGTGCATCATGTTATTATGGTGCCTTCTGAAGTTTTAGAACCATATAGGTTTGTTCATCTTGAAAGAAGCAGAAATATCTTCATTTGTGCTTAAGATTTGCTATTGTTGGAAAACTATATGAAATTGGCATTATTCTGTACGGATAGTGTCTTATTGTCATGAAATTTGGATCAACTAAAGCTAAAAGTATGCTGCTTATGTAATTTCCGTCTGCCTTGATATACATTTGTGTGGCTACTTATTACATGTCCAAAACTACCTAGATTTCTTTGTGGAACAAGACTTCAAATTTTAGCCTGCTGGCTGTAGCAATTGCCAGTGTATTAAAGCTTTTGTCTTCTTCCATAGCTTCTGTGCTTCAATTCTATCGTTTGCCAGTGCTGAGCAGCGGCTTTCATTACAGTCTGCAAAGTACTTGCCACTCACCCCGGCCATCAGTGGGCATAATGCAATGTAGCATGTGGTTGCCGCACCCTGCTAATTGCATGACAGATATCAGGAAGAATTAAGGAGAGACGAGGTACATGTCATTTTACCCCCTTGTAGTTTATGGAAGTTGCACATATTGTCATAAAGGCTAAGATGCCCATGTATTGAATATCAATAGTAGAAAATCAATATTCTTATATAACATTAGGCCCTTGTTCGAGCCCCATTTTTCTATGATAGTGATTTTTTAAGAATGTATGGTTAAAAAGTAAGAAAAAATTTAGGGTTTACGTGCAAATTATTTTTTTGTGCATGGTGATTTGGCTCTCTACATTATTTGAGATAGGTGAGAAGAGGATTGTCCATGCCATTTTTACATCTGTGTAATGACAAGCTTAAACTTTGCAAACATAATTACACTATAAAGGGTGTGTTTGAGCCACATTATTTTGGAAGAATGTATTTTGGAATAGTAGATTGATGGAGAATGTGTGGTTGAAAAATAAAAAAAAGTTATTGATGTGGTGGAAAATATTATTTTATTGAAGAATGTGTGGTTGAAAATTAGTAGAAGAATGAGAATGAAAATTTTAATGTGACTCAAACAGGGGCTAAGAGTGTGTACGGCCATTCTTAGTTGGCATAAAATTATATGGTTAATTGTACACTTTTGAACTGAAAGGGACTGATAGGTCACTTAAAGAAGAGGGTCGCATGTTTGAACGAGCCTAAAAGTTATTTTTATAACAAGTCAAACTTACTTTCTAGAAAAATGACTTTTGTAGTTAAAAAAAAAAAAAAGAAATAACTTTGACTTACTTTTTAACACAACCGAACATGGTCGAAAGCGGTTTTATCTATTAAATGAATCTTTAGCTACAGAGACAAATGCAGAGACAAACCTGTGATATTGATTTTAGCAATTTGGATCCCATAAAAAACAAAGAATCTGGCAGTTGAAAATAAAGCAATGGCTTTAGTTAAATTTCCCTGCTGGATTGCAAAACATGCTAAAAAACAAAACAAATGGATCAAAAGTAGCTTCTAAAGGTAATGCATGCCTGTGATAAAGCCTTTGTATTCTCTGATAATTCCAGTCTTTACAATTCCTGGGTGCACTGCATTGATAGTTACATTTGCTTTTCTTGCCTGTTAGATCCCCAGAAACATTATGATGAGAGCAAAAAATTGTTTCTTTTTCTTGTTTTGCTTCATAGATAGACAAATTTGTGGCTAAAAAGGTTGTTTCAGTAATACTGCTTATATGTAGAGAATTGCTTAAGAGTCTGATTAGAGATTAAGCGAAAAAAAGGACATTTTTTATGCATTTTTACCTTGAGCTGTCTTGATAATTCCTAGGCATGCAATATGTTGGCTAGTTTTGATTGGGCATAGGCACGAGTGTCGTTATACCTGCAAGAATAACCAATAAATCATGTCCATATGAGGTGGTATCTTTATGTATTGTACGCTTGACTTGATAAGAATATCATACATCCTATCTTGGCTATAAAATATGCCATATATTCCAATATTGATCAATTTGGAGAAATAATTCTCTGATAAAATGTGGCTCAATGCATGTATTTTTTTTCTGCTTTCTTGTTTAACAGTGTTATTAAGCATAACTATATCCTTTTTTATGGTCAGGATGTTATTTTAGACTCTGAAATAATAATACCAATAATACTGAGAATTTGATTTTTTTCACCTTTTGGGCCTGAGCATTTTGCAGAAGCAAAAATTGTCTCTTTTCACCCATCTGTGAATCACAGAAGAAACATTCACTATTCTTCCTTGGATGCTAGTTTCTGCTGCTGTCTCCACCATTTTTTCGAACAACATTTCTGTTAATAGAAAATGTCCTGCCCCAAACAAAAACAAGATGAAATTAAGCCCCTGTTTGGTGTTTATTATTTCAAAACTCTTTTTGTAATGAGAATATTTTCAACCATACATTTATACAATAAAATATTCTGTACGTAAATTCAAATTTTTTCCTACTTTTTAATTACATATTCTCCTAAAAAGGGCTAATATAAGTTACTTATTTTGTCAAATATAATATTTTAATTACTTTTTTTTTATTAACAAAACTTACTTTTCTACTAATTTAATCTTAACTTTTTAAAAAAGTAAGTTTTAAGAACTACATCTGCATGTTTTTGGGTGTTAATTTTATTTGCAATCACTAACCTGATTTTCAATCAGGTCACTCTACTTCAATGTGTTAATTGAATTATTATAATTTAATTTGTCAATTTGTCACCTTGTCTATGCTAGATGGCCATCCTACGTGTGGCCGTCAAAACCTATAGTTTGGAATATTTTCACTCTACAAGTCTAATTTGTAAAACAAAATTTTCAATTGTATCACTTCTTTCAACTATATTTTGATAACCATGAAGGAAAGCCATTAGTACGTTACAACCGTGTCAACTTCGGCGTTTGATGTTAAACGTGACGGATTTGATAGAGGTGGCCTAAATTGTGACAAAATTATAGTACAGGGATCTAATTGATATAAGTTGAAATATAAATGTAGAGAATGAGAAGAAAAATACCCAAGTAGTTTGTGGCAAAAGTGATCTCAAATTTGTCTTCAGAGAACTCTAATTTTGGTGAATATTTGCCAGCATTGTTTCTGCAAAATAGTAAATAAATAAATAAATTCTTCCATAGTTTCATGCATACAAACTTTGGGACATGTTTAGTCCAAGTCGAGCAACACTGGACAAGATTAATAAAATCGAGATGACTCAAAAACGTACATGAGAATATGAAGGGGCAGTCCTAAGGATAAGAACTCAGAACAAAATCTCTTAATTGAAGCAAATGAGCTCAAATCAATCTCTAGCAAGATTATGTCTGAGGCTGGACTTTCCTTTAGTATTCTTTCTTTCACTTTTGCTGCCTTCCTCAGGTCCCTCGCCGGAATAATTATTCTCACGCCCCTCTTCGCCATCACTCTCGCAGTTTCAGCCCCAATGCCAGACGTCGCGCCTTAATTATCACATACAATAATCAATATCAGAAGCTCTATATATTAAAGGGAAAAATCAGACTTCTATAGTTAGAAATCAATCTGATATTCAAAAATTATCAATCATAGAAAACTTTTTCCAAAAGCACGAAGTTCAACCAAAATTATGATGAGTGATGACACCCCACTGTCAAAATAAATTTGATACAAGACAAGCATTCTTATGAAATTCGTGAAGTTCTTGAGATCGTGTATATCAATAACAAACAACAAACTAAGTCTGATTCTCGTTAAATTTGCTTGGCGACAAAATGAATCTTATTGCTTCCCTGTGTAATTGTGTCCTTGAAAGGTATTTTTGACGATTGGAGATGGGAAAGAGACTAACCAGTGACAATTGCAGTGAGATTAGAAGGAATGAAACCCATGCAATCTTGAGTAACTTGCTCAGCTGTTGAATTTGAACCATAGCCACTGGGACCTTTGATTCCTGCTAGGTACTTCAGTGTTTCCTTCATGAAAAACACAATATTCAGAACCTTAAACCTCAAGAATTCAAAAATGGTGGGCAGCCACTTATATATAAGACATCAACTTAGTATATATATATATTACATGCACCAAACGTGGTGCACGTATCTGAATGGGGTAGATGGTCTCGAGTAAATATTTATATGTAAATGTATCACTCGATGTAAAAGTTTCAGTGTGAGGATGGGATTGGGATAGGTGGTCTCGTGGAGATTTCGGGAAAGGGTAACCAAGTAGGTGAGCATAGCAATGAACCACGATGAATCCTAGCTTGGATGATCTATATAAAATTATGCTGACTCAAAGGCGTACGGAATGCTCTGATGAGAAAGTTCACTCGTGGGTTTCAATGAGATAGGCCATCCCTCGGAGCTTTCAAAAAAAGGTATTCTAAGTATGTGAGCACAATGAGTCACGACAAACCCCCTCAAAATGTATTTCACTCATCGGGTCACGGGATAATGTGAACTTTTTATCCATAACCGAAACTTTTGTGGAGAATAGGGAAGTGTGTGGGGTCATTTATGTAGCAGATTTCGGGCGTGTAATGGAGACTGTTATAAATTTTTCAGTTTTCTACTGGTAATAATTAATGTCTCCTCACATTGGGTGCTTCTTCTTTTGGTGGGCTGAGGGGATTATTGTTACAGGGACATTTTACTGTTTCAAATGATTTTTGTTCGACAAACTTAATGCAGTGATGTCAGAGATGACACCTAAATCAGTTTAGCGGTATTTTATTACAAATTTTTTTTTTTTTTTCATTTTCACTGATTTTATCATGAATTTTGTCAGCTCGAAAGTTGGACACCACACTAGGATCGTAACATGTTTGGTAATCAGGATTACTATGTCACGGATGAAACATCTAAAAATTTTATAGTATCGAGAATAATAATTGATAGGATAAGATAAGATTAAAAAAATTAAATGTAAATAAAAAAAATATGATTTAGAGGGGGTGCACTTTCAATGAGTTGCTTCGTTTACTTGCTGCAGCAAAGTTTGACTACATAATGAAAGGATTGCAAAAATCAATCATGCCACATCTACCTTAGTTTTTATATTTTACCACATAACAACACGCCATTGAACAGTCTACATTTTTTTTTTTTATATAGTTTTTCATTCAATCAACACTTGTCAATACATGTCATGTAAGCCATAATGTCAAAAGAAAAAAAATGTGCAAGTGACAATTTCCTACAAAAATATTTCTGAAATTTCGTCTTCCGCACTTTTTAAAATCGATATTGAAAAAGATTAGCTCTAATATTATTTATGTAGGAAGAGAAAAATATATTAGAACAACCTAATAAACAATATCATTAAATTCCACAAATTGAACACTAGTATTCAGAGGCAGAATAAAATAATCTTATATTTATCTATGGAATTTAAGCTTTTTTGCACTTTTACTCGAGTATCTCAGTCAAAATGTCTCTACATTGACAAAAATGAAAAGCAAGGATGGCCGGATGGGTGGATTGTCACATCTTACACGAGTTTATCTAGCTAAGTGTAATTATAAGTTGTCTCTCAATTAAAACAGAGGATTGATCTCCTAATAGCATCTCCAATGCATTCTATGGATTGTAATTAACGTGACAAACAAATTGAAAGACTTACAATTTACGTGACGCTGATGATTAACAAATATATAGTCCAGTCTAAAATTGATCTTCAATAGATTTTATCTACATCCCAATACTACTACCTACATGGCTTTTATGTACCTTGAAATAAATTTAAATAGAGAGGAAGATAGAGAAAATCCAATCACTAAAATCAGAGATAGAACTAAATAAATTGTTGAGTTAACAAGTTTAATAGATCCTTTGAATTTAGATGGCCCTCTAAACAACCTGCTATCGAATCAGCCTATCATGGTCATTATCAAATAGCACTGAAGATGATTTTTCTTCATCGATCTATCTATTTTAGTTATGTGGCAATTTTTCAAAGCAATCAACATTAGCACTATATATATTGGAAGAACATCGTCATCAGAGACAAGATGAAGTTTGAAGATAAGAATGCAATAAATAGAAGTTTGAGGTGTAAGTGTGAAAATATGAAAAGTTTTGGAATGAATATAATTATATTTTTATGCATTTCATGTTAGCATAGGAGACGCTCTTAGCTTATGCTAAACAACCCTAACGTGACAAATCAATTAAGATCAAACCTAATTTGTTATGTGGCCCTCCCTAATAAATAAATAAATTTCCTAATTTATCACATGAAGCATCTCTAATAACAGTGTCATTTATGTATTTTATTTATTAGGAAGGCCCTACATAGTGAATTAAGTTTGATTTTAATTACACATGACACAAGATTATAATATATTTTTCTTGTAATAATGTCTATTATGGTGTAGACGTTTAGTCTAATATTATCAATAACAGCGATGACACGAAATAGAAAACTAAAAACCATGATAAGAAAAGGGGTAATTAACACATAACGTCCTTATCTTTCATGTGGAAAACGTCTTTATTTTATTTTTTATTTTGCATTTTCAACCTTAATTCAATATCGCAAAATGTCATTTTTATCCATTTTTTCAATTAAAAAGTATGAAATGACGAATATATCATTCTGTTTAAATAAAACAAAAACAAAAAGAAAGAATTAATTGTAACCATAGTCCCAAATTTGTAAAAAGAGTGGAAAGAGTCTCAAGTAAATTATTAAATAGATAATTATCACATAATGTCTCTACCTTTCATTATTATTGGAAAAACGTCAATACCTTTCATTTTGTTGGCATTTTCATCTTTTATTATACATTTGATTGTGCAAACCATCATTTTTATCCATTTTCATCCAATTTTTCAATAAGGTTGTGAAATGACAAATATACCCTCATATTTAAATTTAAAAAATAAAGATTTGCAACCATAGTTCCAATTTTTTTAAAAAGTGCAAAAGAGTCCCAAATAAATTATTGCAATATTAGAAATTAATACATTTTTTTAAAAAAAAAAAGTGAAAATGAGTCTCAAATAATTATGAAAAAAAAAAATCAGAAATAAAAAAGTGCTAACGAGTTTTAAATAATTTATTAAAAAATAGATATTAAAAATAATTAAAAAGTTCAAACAAATCCTAAATAAATTATTAAAAAATAGAAATAAAAAAAATTAAATTTCTTTATTTATTTCTTTTATTTAAATAGGAGGGTATATTCATCATTTCAGAGTTTTTTTTAATTAAGAAATTAGATGGAAATGTATAGAAATGATGTTTTATGCAATCAAATGTGTAATTAAGGGTGAAAATGTCAAAAATTGAAAGATAGGACGTTTTTCACAATAATAGTGAAAAGTAAGGATATTATGTTTTAATTACCCTTTTAATAATTTATTTGATATTCGTTTGCACATTTTTAAAAAAAATTAGGACTATGATTGTAATTTGTTCTTTCTTTTCTTTTTGTTTTAATTTAAATATGAAAGTATATTTGTCATTTTATAACTTTTAATTGAGAAAATATATGAAAATAATCTTTTGTGCAATGAAATATGGAACTATGGGTGAAAATGTCAAAAAATAAAAAGTAAGGACGCTTTTCACAAAAATAAAAAGTAAGGACTATGGTTTAGCCAATTTTCACTCTCAATGCAAGTGCTTTATCTACTTTTTGCTAGAAGGTTTCGTTATAATATAAAAGAAAAATAGTATCAATATAATTGTGAACATGCCGTGATCGCTTTTTCTCTCTACATTGAAAGAGGATTGGCCTAATATTTTTCTCTTACTAAGACAAATACATACTACTCTATATATACCTATAATATTAATTTTACCCACAAATTCAACGATCTTTGCAGTTGAAGAGGAAAAAGAATAATATAATTAGACTCTACAAATTTAACACTAAGACGTTATATCTATCACACTACTCGTATATTTATCTATGGAATTGTAAGCTTCTTTGCACTTTTACTCCTGTGGCTCAATCAAAATGAATCTAAATGGATAAAAATAAAAAGTAGGATGGGACTTTTGTTAAAAGTTGAGTGGTCTAGTGGTTTATGTCCAAATTTAAAATCATGCGATTTTAATATATTTTTTACTCTTCTCACCTCACAATATTGGTGGCAATGATTTGGTTGGTCAAATGGGTGAGCCAACCTCAGATCGATGGACCTATCCATGAAAGGTCGAGTCGAGTTGAACCAACTCGTAAGTGCTAGTAAGGCCAACCACACATTAGCTCACGAAGTGTATGAGCCTAGGAGCTGGATTTAGCTCAATTCTCCTTGCCAAAAATCGAGCTTGGTGTCCGAGCTGCCTGTTGGTTGAGCTCCACAATGTCCCTTGCCCAATGCCACTGCCCTACATCACCACTTCTCCCTAACACAAGTACCTATATTTTGAATTGGGTAAATTCCTATATGGGTTCCTAACCTTTATCAGTTGTGACATTCTTGTCCTAATCTTTAGTTTATGCCATCCTGTATCCTCAACCTTTTAGCATTGTGTTCATAATGTTCCAACTCGATTATATTCAAAGTAGATGAGGATTATTTTTGAACAATTATATCCACCACACGTTTATCACACGCCTATCGTAGTACCTTTCAACATTTACTTACTATTTAGATTTTTTTCATCGAGTTAGAATCCCATGCACACAAAGGTTAGGGACACGAGATGATGCAAACTAAAGATTGAAGATATGGATGTCACGTTTAAGAAAGGTTGGGGACTGAAGGAATATACTCCCCTTTCACATCTGATTTTGCCCTTGCCATCCCCAACGGCCAAACGTCAACCTNTTTGCCCTTGCCATCCCCAACGGCCAAACGTCAACCTTCAATTTGAGTAAACTAGGGTTTCAAATTTCACTTGCTATTCAGATTTCAATGGCATCAATTGATCATCTCGACGACGTCAGCGCTCTTACTCTCAATACTCTTCCTCACCAGTTTTGTATTAATTTATTCGTTGAATTTTAATTTTTTTTAAATACTACATTTCTTGAATGATCACAGGACGATGATTTTGGAGGCGATTTTTCAGGAGGCAACAGTACGAGGCGGCCAGGTATTCTCAAATTGCTCGATTAACTTAATAAAAATGCATTCTTGTTGAGTAAATACTTATTTTTTCAATATTTTTATTGTTGGGAATGTGGTTTATTAGCTAATAAGAGAAGCTTTGGAGAGCTTGACGATGATGAAGATGATATTTTTGGCTCAAAAAAGGTACCTTTACTGCCATTACCAACATGTATATATACTATAACTTATCTTTTTGTATTTGCTAGATTTCTGCCTTCACTATATTTCCCGGTTTTATGGGAACACTGCTGAATTATAACCTATACATGTGATTATGAACACGATTATGTACGGTGTGGTATGGAATTTTAAATTGAGACACTTTGTTAAGGATTATGCATATTGTAGCTGGTTGATATATAGCAGATTTTTGTAAGTTTTTCCTTTCAGTTTAAAAGGAAAAGGAAATACTGTGTGGTTAAGTTTTGGGGCTTTATTTATCCATTAAGTTTGTGGAGTCTCGTTCCTTGCTTTAATGCCTTTGTTACGGGTGTTGGATTCTGAAACCTGACTTCTTTTTGTTTGTTGACACTAAAGGCTAACCTGAAAGTAGAAGAAACTGCACCAGGCGTGGCAACAGGAATGATTTTATCTCTTCGCGAGAGGTATTGTTTATCATATTATAACAGAATATATTTTTCAAAAGAATATGGACTAAATTCATAAAAGGATAAAAATTAATGTCCTTATCATAGAACGTGGAAGACTTATGTAGTATCTTTCTTGTGGCATGTATTTGCAGTCTTCTGACCTGTAAGAATGAACTCAAAGATTGTCAGGTATGTTCATTTTTTATGCTGATTATGCTTCTTCATCTTTCTGGCTACTGTGCTTTCTCTTGGTTTCTCATGTTCCAGTTTGGTTAGTCTGAAATATTGAGCATTTAATTTTTCCGAATATGAGTCGGTAAACAGATTCCAGCTAAATTTTCTTGATGATATTAAACTTTTTGTTGGTAAACTGGTTGTGGTATGTTGCTAAAATGGTTATGGTATGTGGGTTTCAGACAGAACTTCAGGTGGCTAAGTCCGAGATTCAAGAATGGCGTTCATCTTTTCAGAATGAGTACTTCATACCTTCAGGCTCAACTCTTGGTTAGCTTGTCTTTTATCTAGCATTTGTCTTGGAAATAATGTTATTTATCATTATAATGAAAATGAAATATCGGTAATGTGGTAACTTAGGTAGAATAATGGGATAGGACAAGTCAATCCCACTCTCTCATGAAAATTGAACTGTCTTATCCTATTATTCTACCTAAGTTGCCACATTATCGATTTTTCATCATTATAATGATAAATAACATTACTCTTGTCTTGGACTCTTGTAACTAAAGCGTGATTCACTTTTTGAATCTTTCTTCCTCTGAAGAGATTTAGTTTCCTACTTTTGTGCTAGAGCCAAAATTAGTAGTCAACTACCTTCAGAACCTGAGATCCTCTGAGGAGTCTCTCCGAGAGCAGGTTTGTGTTGAACACACTTATTAGTTAGATTTACAAGTTTTTAGGTAATAGTTTATTGAGATTTTCTTAATCTTTTTGTTATTAGCTTGAGAAAGCAAAGAAAAAAGAAGCTGCATTCATTGTGACCTTTGCGAAACGGGAGCAAGAGATAGCTGAGTTGAAGGTAAGAAGTCGCCCATTGCCAAGCTTTTCTTAATCTTTTTTGCATGGTATGTGAGATGCATAAAGACTAGTCTATTGTCGAGCTAAATTTTTGTTTTGGCTTTTCTGTTCTTTACCTACATTCTTACAACCTCTTCTCTGAATTCTATACAGTCTGCAGTTCGAGATTTGAGAGCTCAACTCAAACCACCGTCAATGCAGGTGCTTTGCATGTGATTTAATTTGTCCTCTGTGAATTCATTTTAGTGCATTGACTTTCACTCTTGCAGAAAAACAAAATATGATACAGTCTGCAGTTTGAGATTTGAGATGTACACTTAAGTTTCTCTCAACTTCGTACTTGTTTATTTGAGATGTACACTTAAGTTTCTCTCAACTTCATACTTGTTTATTTTTCATGTGGACAAACTTCTCTACAACCATTGATTTCATTCACTGTCGAAGTTTCTCTATGTTGTTTCTTCTACTTCTCTCTTTCTTTTTGGTTTTGACATGATTTGATCAATATCAATTGAAAGTTCTGCTTACCTTCTTGCTAAATGTTGTGCTTCCATTGCAATGAAATTTTTATAGAAAGAGGAAATTTACTGATTAATCAAGAATTTTTTCTTTATAATATTTTCCATTTTTCTAATCTTTTAACAGTATAACTGGTTTTGTTAAGACCTGCAGCAAAAATGCTACCAATCAAATCCATATTGAAGTGCTACAAATCGTCAGCTCGACCTATTCATTGTTGTTTGCTTGGTTTGTTTAGTTTCATAACCTCGGTGTTATGTAGATTCTATGTAGGTTAACCCATGATAGAAGGATATTCTATAAGCTGTAATATGTATGAAGACATGAACTATCCTTATAAGATGTGGCAACAAAAAGATGTTAACTACTGCTCAGCCCTAGCAGGGAAAAAAAAGAAAAGAGAGAAAAATCATCAGCTGAAAATAGTTTAGAAAACTTTGTTTTTCTAGTGGAAACATCAGAACTGATTGGAATGCTATCTTATGAACCCCTTTACTCGTGTAACCCCGGAACCAAATAGAATGGAATTAAAAAATCTTTTTATTAAAAGCTGATCCTGTAGATAAATTTCCCTGTTACTCTTCTTTGATGATATTTACCTTGGATAAACATGACAGGCAAGGAGGTTATTACTAGACCCAGCAATCCATGAAGAGTTCACACGATTGAAGGTACTTCTTTTATACTTTCAATGCTAATGAAATATGAAGAATGTTTCAAGATACTGCCGATATGGGTAATTTCTAACTGCTGTTATTTTAGAACTGCCTTGTAGGTTTGTTATAGTCTCTGGCTCTCTGCTAAAAAATGTGTGATTGTAATTGTAAACTAAAGTACTGTGCAATACTAGATGAATATTTAGGAGGAAATATTGTTTTGATTACAATGCTGCAATAATCAATTTTTGCTTATATATATGGAGTATTTCAGATAACAATTTTATGCTTAAACTATAGATTGTTAGAGATTGTGCAATTTAAAAATTGGTTTTATTGGAGAACCAACCTATTTTTATACTGGGTACTTTAAAAAATTAAAAGCAGGACAGTTATCTTTGCAGTCAATCAAAGTGAGGATAGCTTCATGTGGTTATAATTGGGCATTGCTGATAGTACAGCATAAGTTGCAACTGAGACTAATTATGATGTAAATGCTAGTAAGGTAGGGCACAGGAATGATGTTTATTTGCCCAGTTGTTGTGTTGTCTTAACACTGAAAAAGAGGAGTGCGGAGAACATTTAACCAAGCTTAAAAAGAAGTAAAAGTAATTTTTTATTTCCAAACACATGTTTAGTAAATTACTTTTTTCTAACTTTTAAGGGAAAATTGCAGCCGAGGTACCAAACATTTCAGTTAGTTGCAGACTTTGCCCAAACCTTTCATTTGTACCACCCACGGTATCAAACCTTTAAAAAAACAGCAGCCCAAGTCCAAGATAACGGTTTCCGTTAGTTTGACCCAAAAAACCTTCAGTTGACCCAGAAATTAAAAATCTAATAATTTTCTCCAAATAAGGTAAGGGTATTTTGGACATAATACATTTCCTCTATTAAATAAAAAATTAAGAAAACAAAAAACAAAACTACAACCCCCACCCCCACCCCACCCCACCCCACCCCCATCTCCTTCCCCAAAATTTTCACCCACCAAGACACGCCCAGAAAAAGAAAAGCCGGCCCAAACTCCCGCCCTGCCCCGACCACTACAGATTGTTGAAACTCGTGAGTTTAGTTGTCCCTACAAGCATCACAAATTGGATCTCTAGGACAATTTGTTATTCAACTTAATTGAAGAGAGCAGGCAAAATAACAGATATGATTCTAGCACAAAAATTGGTCAATTTTACAGAGAAATCATCTTTCTTGAGCTCATAGATCTTAACCTCTTCCTCTACACCATTGACAAAAATTCCAGATAATAAAACAAGTAAACAGAAATATACAGAAACCTTCTCAAACCTTAGCTCGTACCCAGAAATCAACAAATTCCAAATAATCAAGTTCCTCAAACTATCCTGTCAAAAATCCCTCTTGCCTTGTCGACATCACCCTTTTTAAAATACCCAGATATCATCACCGACCAAACATAAAATTTCCTTTCTGTCATTTTCTCAAACATTTACCACAAGAGAATCGAAGTTATATGTCTGATACATATCTAGCAATTCACAAAACTGGTAAACTAATCCACATAATGCAATATTACCTTTGATTGGTGGTGGTCGGGTCGGGTAGGGTTGGGAGTTTGGGCCGGCTTTTCTTTTTCTGGATGTATCTCGGTGGGTGAAAATTTTGGGGAAGAAGGAGATGGGGGTGGGGTGGGGTAGGGGGTTGTAGATTTTTTTTATTATTATTTAATAGAGGAAATGTATTATGTCCAAAATGTCCTTACCTTATTTGGAGAAAATTATTAGATTTCTAATTTCTGGGTTAACTGACGATTTTTTAGGTCAAACTAACGGAAACCGTTATTTTGGACTTGGGCTGCGATTTTTTTAAAGGTTTGGTACCGTGGGTGGTACAAATGAAAGGTTTGGGCAAAATCTGCAATTAATTGAAAGGTTTGGTACCTCGGCTGCAATTTTCCCAACTTTTAATTAAGAAGGGTTACTTATTTGAAAATAGCTCTTACCTGAATGTCAAAACAAGTAACTTATTCCAATTTTGATCAACAATAAAAATTACCTATTTTAAAATTTATTTTCTTATTAGTGAACTTAGCCAAACACGACCTTTCTTTAAGATTGGATATCTAATTTCTATCTGGCTTAATTATTGAGGATCTCACTGATAAGAGATGGTCTGCTAAGACGAGCAATAACCGAACTTTATTGACTGCTACCTCATCAACAGTCTAACTAATCGTTCATGTTATTGCTACACTGATATTTCACAGCATTTGTAGAATGTTTCAGTAATTGAAGCAGGCAGACTGACTTGTTTATGGCACTTTTGCTGATTATTCTGTAACCCCGTTTTTCTCACCCATTGGATTGCCAGTTTTACCACTTCAATTTGAGAGTGCCGGGTGGAGTTCCATAATCATGGATATTACTTTTCTTTATAGATAATTCTCTAACAAGTTCTTTTAGGATCTTTTTGACCTGTTTATTATGCAGGCGAAATATGCATACCTGTTTGCATAATTAATCTGACTATTTTTGAACGTATGCCAGAACTTGGTGGAGGAGAAGGATAAAAAAGTAAAAGAGTTGCAAGATAATATTGCTGCCGTCAATTTCACCCCACAAAGTAAAATGGGGAAGATGTTAATGGCAAAATGCAGGACTCTGCAAGAAGAAAATGATGAGATTGGTAACCAAGCTAATGAAGGAAAGGTACTGGCAACTCATTTTGAGATTGTATCTCATCTTGTAAGCCGAATTTAGTGATATGACTGGGATCTGCTGGTGACATGCAGATACAGTCATAACACAATGGAGAAGAGACACATAAATTTTATGTCCATTACTTTTAATACTGAAAATTAGAATGGACTGAAACCCACAATTTTGTATGATGCATAGATTTAACTGTATTTTTGTCCATGGAATTTGTTGGCAATTGCTCTGTAGAATGACATCTAAATTTTTGCATGCTGATTAATGTCCTTTTTTTTTTTGGTAGATGCACGAGCTAGCAATGAAACTTGCTTTGCAAAAATCTCAGAATGCTGAACTCAAAAGTCATTTTGAAGGTGTGTTGTCATAATGCTAAGCATTCCTATGGTGCCAGTTGAATATCACCATTTTATGCATCGTATATTAGAAGCATCATGCATTTGCTCAACTCAATAAAGTCTTATCTAACACTTACTAAGGGTCGGCTACATATATCCTGTTCGTCGAGTCTGCTCGATAAGAGCCATCTCCAAACATAAGCTAGAAAGACTCTTCCTCTTCACTACAATATTTAATGCAATTGCAGGATTATGCAAGCAAGTGGAAGGACTGACCAACGATGCGGAAAGATCAAACGAAATGGTATTCTCCTATTTGCATCTCTATAGGTTGTCAGTATTTTATGCATATTGGCATGTTACCTTGGTATATCTGGGGAGGTGGATTAATCTTTAATCCTTTTTGATTGACAGATAGAGGATAGCTTAAAATGTAAATGAATAGAATGAACTTTGGAACCTAAAATAAAGGCAGTATATACAGTTCTTGGTCCCATGAACTCCTAGCATGAAAATCAATCATTTAACTATTAGGGGTTATTTGACAAAGCTTTTGATGAAAGTTTTAGCAGATTTTGATAAAATTGTTTAAGCTCCTGGTTGGTATAAATTAAAATCCAAATTTTAATTTAAATCAAAGTCAACAACTAATTTTAACTATACATTTATGAGTTCTACAACTTTTCAATCATATATTTTATCAATTTTTATTAAAATCTACTAAAAATCTGATTTTAATATCCGCCAAACAGGGGCTAAATGTGCAGTTGAAAAGTTAATAAAAGTTGAGTCCAATAAATGTGGTTAAAATTAATTGTTGATTTTGACCTCAACTTTTTAGCAACGTTTTAAGCTTTTCCCAAACAAGCACTTAGATACCAACTTGTTCGTTTAGATATGTTATATCTCAAACAGCTCTAGAACAATTATTATTATTATTATTATTTCTTCTGAATAAAAAATAAATCTAATCCCCCTTGGGTTCGAAATGCGACTCCAATTTTGAAGTATATATGCATGCTTACATGTTCACAAGTTCTACAGTTCAAATTTTTTTTTGCTTTTTGGGAGACTATCCAGGCACATATTGCTGCTTATGCACACCAATGCCCAAATGCACAGAACATATTCCTGGCTGCTTATTTGTTAACTTTCTTGTTTATTGTTTCTTCAAGTAACTAGTTAGTTAATTCATGTTCTCATTTATTGAAGTCTCCCTTCACTGCAATACACTGTCATGAAATAATGTAGTTAGGAAGTAATGGGCGTGGAAGCAAGGCCTCATAAGCCATTATGACAGTATTGGAGTGATCAATATTAAGAAAGAAAAAGTAGCCGAAATCTTGTTTACAATACAGTTCAGTAAACATGTATTATACTTCCCCACGAGTTGTATTCTAATTATGATTATTATAGGTGGTTATCTTGCAAGAGAAGCTTGAAGAGAAAGAAGATGAGATAAGAAGATTAAAGGAAGAGTTGCAACAGAAGAGAATGGTAGAGGATATGACAGAATTAGCTTCTGATAACAATACTAATTACGAGGGAGTTCCACCAGGGGAAGTGAAAACTGAAGACTAATAAGTAGTACTGTTTTTCTTCCGCATTTTATGTACTATGAGCATGTATTATTGCTTAACTTCATCATTTTAAACCATTTATTTTATGTATAATTCTGGCATTCATTAGTGGCACATTTTCATAGTGGCGGGCATGTTAGTGATGGAAATGTAAGCTGAGTCAACTCGATCAGGGTATCAGGTTATGAAATCCAAACTCACAAAAGCCTGGGCCTTAGAATAGCGGAATCATCCTCTCTATAATGCACATCATGTAGTCGGGGCATAACTGTGATATCTGTATTTACCTCATTGTCTTCTATGAATGCAGTCGGACATACTCATATCCACCATAGACATTGTGGCGCCTATTGTGAAATGGTGCATTAGTCAATGAGTTTGCTTCGTTGAAAAATAGTCGTCTATAAAGTTTTGGAGGTAAAAGTTTTCGTAGTTAAAAATGAAATTGTAACAAAGTTCGTCTTTTACTACGTGAATAACACATAACAGCGATGAAAAATGGCTTTAGCCGCTCTTCTTTCTCTTACACTCTATACCCCACCCTGAAATATGCTGATTTATTGTGCTTCCTGATGTGAAACAACAAATAGAGTCCCTTAAGGAAATTGTTAGTTACTTGCAATATTTTCTGGATAATTCTCCATAAGAAAGCAGCAAATCAATATAATGTATGGAGTGCCAAATCATAGATGCAGCATATCAAGTTGAGGATATCATTTCCTGAATTGCAGATCGATTTCAGGAAGAATCTGCAAGGGGAAGGGGAGAACTTTACAACCTTCGGCTGTGAAATGGAGAAAGTAGTTGAAGAAATTAAGTTGATAAAGAAAGGGCAGAGGTGATCGAGGACGAGAGTGTCATACACGAAGATTTACAGCCCAATACCTCATTGCCGGTTGCTTCATCAAGAGTGTTTGCTGCGCATTTGGGGATATATATATTTTTCCCTATAAGTGATATAAGAAATCATGGTTGAAGCTCTTGATTGTACTAAAGATGAAAGAAAGTTCAAAGTTTAAAGGAGAGTTGTGATGGTAATCGAGTCATAAAAGGGCTAGAGCTGTGGTGATCGAGTTACATCAATTAAGTCACACGGAAATGGAGCTGTGGCGATCAAGTTACGTCAATTACGTCTGCAGAAATGGAGTTGTGGTAATCGAGTCATACTAAGTAAAGTCTTCCTCTGTTCTTAAAGGTTTTGAGTAAGTGTTCAATATGGGGTTTCCAGCCAATGACGAGAGAATTGAATATTGTAGTATGAAGAAGTTAAATCACAAAGACAAATGTATTGCTTCAAATTGAAGTTTATTTTCGCTACAGATTCTTTTGATAACAAAAAAGAAGTATTTTATTTACTATTTTATCTTTAAAATTATTGTTAGAGAATATTCAAACAATATTGTATAAGATGGGTTTTTTATTTTTTAATTTAGTTGGGAGCATTCTTTCTGATTACAAGAAATATTATCATGAATTTGTGAAAATATAATTCATTTACGAAATAATATATTTATTTTTCAAATATGATAGTTAACAATTTGTTTGTTTACAAAATTAACAATGAACAGATACATGCTAGAATAAATTTAATATAGGTGAAGCAAAAATTAAATTAAATACATCAAGTTCTTATAAATTATAAATTTGGTCGTTTTGGTTCATTTACAATATGATCGTAAGATACTGTGAATTAAAATATTTTGTTCGTTGAACTCTTTTTCTCCATGGTGATATTTTCTTTTAACTTTTATTCTTATTCTTGTAATTTCATACCGTGTTAAGTTAGAAAAAAATAAGTTATTCGTATATAATACTAAATTCCGGCCAATTGAATATTAATAAATGGTTTTAAATAATATTTTTATCTTTGGCAACAATATTACCATTAGACCTACCATAGATAAATAAACAACAAACGCAAAAAGCATAACCAAAGAGGATCTTGATCCTTAAAAATATAATACTAGAAATCCCCAACATACACTACTTGGAAGCAATTACAAGATTACATTTAGAATTCTCATGAGAACCCACTACTGGGAGAAAAGACTGGGGCACGAGAAAAGTGGAATGCACCTCTCTACGTATTTGGACTACTATTAGTCTATTAATATTAGTAATAGTTGAGGTCACCCTTCTCTTATCAAGTATATGTTTTTTTCTATTGAGCAAAGGGCCAAAGGCTACCATGTAATGAATACGTTATGCAGCCGGGGCATAATCATAATCTCCATCGTCGTCGTCATCCCCATCACCTTCTATAAATGCAACCCGTGCATAGTCGTGATCTCCATTGTCGTCGTCTCCATCACCTTCAACCATAAATGCAGGATTATAATTGTAATGTTTGAGGTGGCCATCGGCACACCTCTAGTAAAATGACACATTAATGCTCTCCGAAACTAGGGACATTTTTGTATGCAAATTTTGAGCTGAAAATGGGAAATAAAAAGTAGTAGGATTTGAGGCTAGTGGATCAATAATATAGAATTTGATGGTGTGAACTGATTTGAATGGAGATATGAAACGATGCCATGCACATATATATGTGCCAATGGAAAGGTTATGTAAAGGTTTGCATAGGGTTTACACGTGGTGAATGTGGTGTGGTATATGGAGGATGTAGAGGAGCTCATGCCAAGTACACGTGGCTGCCACATGGTTCAGCCACGTCGGAGTTTAGGGTGACATGTGAGATTGCACGTGGAATTATAATTCTCTATTTTGGTGGAGAAGAGGAAGTGCATCTTTTGTAGGTTAATGGATGCTACTTTTTGGCTTGTGGGTGTAAAACTAAAGTAGAAGATGCCTATTCTTTTTTACACGTGGGAGTAAACTATCATCATTAATGCGTAACTAGCTTTTAAATTTTGGTCGAGTGAGTAAATTGCTAACTTCACTACTGGCAAGTGAAGTTTATAAGCTTTGCCAAAGATGTCTAACTCGTATTAGATTTTTGGGGGTTGTTCGATAAAAGTTTTAGCAGATTTGATAAAAGCTAAACATGATAAAAGTAGTGGGTTCCATTAAATATATATTTAAAATCAATTGCTAACTTCGACTTCAACTATATACATAGCAACTTTTAAGCTTTCCAAAACAAGAATTAGTAAGCTGTACTATACAAGACAATAATTAAGTATTTTACTTGCTCTCCTTAATCTATCTAGTTCAAAATACCATAGATGACATGCATACACGAGAAAGTTGCAAGACTCGGTTGGTTTGGCTCAAGGTCTAGCACATGGCTGGCTGACGCAGGATTGTGTCTAGAGGATGTGGGAGCCTCGACCCATGTCACATTCTGGTCCACCCACAAGAAAATCTAGTTGACAGCACGAGTTGCATAGTTGGAATTCGCACAAAAATCAGGCCTAATTCTGTTTGTGTGTCTTCTCGGTGTACCAACAGGCAAGAGAATTTGTTGTTTATTATGTGGAAATGCTGCATTTACAGCTAGGAACTTAATGGGATTTTCTTACCTTTATAGGATTCGATGAGAAACGAGAGAAAAAAAATTGGACTTTAGGCAGGTCTGGCCAAAGTTTTATCTCGACGCTAAAATTTCTGGAGCTTGGTCAGTTGCCTGCCATTCCACGGTCGTCTCCCTGTATCCAGGGTCAAGGGTAACAAAAAGGGTTTGTCCCACATGTAGAATCACGAAAGATTGAGAAGCACCCACTTACCCTCACAAACATTTAGCTAGGTAAAATCAAGACAATTAACAAGCTCGAGATGACCTTTCAACACTAAAGATAAAGAATAATGCTACTTGTACATAAACAGTTACATAATAGTTTACAAAAAGACAATATGTCAAAAAGAGAGTGCAGATGGTGTTTTTTTTTTTTATTAGATTGAAAAAATTTCTCAATCTTATTTCACCAAATCATGTATGTGTAAATCATTATACAAACATATTATGTATATTTAACACTATCAAAAGATAAATATGTGAGATAATAATGTACCTTCTCCGAAGTGGGTGGGCATCAAATACGTCACAGTTGTTCATTTCCACATCTAATTCTTGAATGTAGTAGTAAATAAGCTCTGAGAGCCAAATGTAAAGAACTCATACATGATCACAAGACATTCTTTTCCATTTAGCCAGTCTAACGTCATTAAAATAAGCTCAGCATTCTTGAACGATTTCATGCTCAGCCAATGAAAATATACTGTGAAAGCGAGAATCGGAATCGTCAAGGACACCAAGAAGCAATAATACCTGTTCAAGAGAAAGAAGTCAATATAACACATTAAAGATATAACCTCATTAAGCTATTATCTATTATAGATTGGTATACGAAAAATGTAACATAACTAAGGATTAAGTAAAATCATATCTCATTCACAAGCAAAAAGAAGAACCAGCAATCAGATCGCAAAATTTAATGCTGACTGCCTCACCATGTTATGCTCAATAATAATTGGGTACAAGCAAAAGAAGAACCAGTCGCCAGATTACATTAATGGTATGTTTAGTGAGGTATATTAGACAATACTAAATAAATAGAATTAAAGAGAAAAGAAAGAAGTATAGTTATATCTAATGTAGTACTATGTACCAAACATATTATAGCCCGTGTTCTAAAATGTTCGTATGTGTTTACGAAACGCATCACATATGCATGTGATAATGTGGTCAACCCATTTCATTGACCTCATATGCATACTTAAAGGGAAAAATTCAAAAGTCGGGTATTAACTTTGACACAATTCAATTTTTAGGTATCAAGTTTCAAAATGCAAAACTCAGGTATTTATTTATTAATTAAAAATATTTTATTAA